>JAMKCH010041276.1:0-13138 GCA_023653785.1 Ophioderma brevispina
TCAGTAAACAAACACAATTGCAAGCACACTGATTGACACACTAAGGACAAGTGATAAGGGGAAGGCTTGCCAGAGGCTTACAGTGATTGACTTTTGCTATTCCCAACTGTTTTCATAGTAATTTACAATGCACACATCCAAAAGGAGCTGTATGACACGTCACGAACCAAATTCAACCAATTTGTTTGTTTAGACCCTAAACTTGGCTTTCACAACCTTATTGTCACCAAACGAAAACGCTGCATTATTTTCCCACGTCATCCAAACACACATGCAAAATTTCAAGACAATACGATATAAGATAAACACGCAGTTAACAAAACCATTGGCTTCAAAACCCCAGTACTATAAACCCACAAAGTACTTCGTGGGTCTAAAAATGTGTTAATAGGTCAAATTCAGACGGGTGCATTTATTAAATAGGTGCCACAAACCCAAAATAATTACAACAAAAGGTTTTAAAACAGAATCTGGTAGTACTTGACATTTGGAATAACATACTAAAACTATGAGAAAATCTACCAACTGGAAAGCAGTGAAACAGGGGGCAAGGTTTACACAGGGCTAAAAATACGAAAAAGGGTCAGAATGTATAAAAACATACACCAACATGGTCATCACATTCCAACAATTTAAAAAAAAGTATAGTTTGGCCTATCTATGGGTTGCAATACAATAATTATAAGGCAAAATAACTTCAAGGTCACAATCTCAAGGGGGTAAAATCTCAAATCCATTGGATTGTTTTAAAATGGTGTCAAATTGTTCATCTCATTGTGCATAATAACATACACATTAGATACATTGTCTATTTTGTTATTTAATTAGAATGCAAAATATGACCGGGCTGTATGGGAGGTTACAAGCCAAAGTCTGAAAGTCACATATTGAACTTTCAAACACAGATTCAGTATACATTTTCTCATTGATTGTGATATCCTGAACAACTTGAAACCAATTTTAACAAATCGGACCATTTTGTCAAATTTACCCCAGGACGACATTGAACTGGTACACTGTAAAAATTGTGTCTTGGCGTCATATGTAAGACATGTCTTGGCAATAGACATGTCTTCAACAATAGGAATAAAAGAAAACAGAACCAATAAAACATAATCTAAGACACGAAGACACGTCTTCCAGCCATACATGTCTCCCAATTGATGACAAAAGACACGTCTTACAAAACCAAAGTGTCTTGCATAAAAACATGACTTGTGAATTAGTGTCTTGCAAAGAGACATGACATTTGAACATGTCTTGTATTAAGACATGACTTTGTGTCTAAATAGATACATGTCTCAAAATTGATGACACATTAAGTGTCTTTTGCCAAGACACCATTTTTACAGTGTAGCATTCCAACTGTGTCAAAAGGGTGCAAAATAAGATTTTTAAAGGGCACCCAATTTCAAGGCAATTTTCAATTGTGTAAAAGGGCATCAAGGCAATTACATGTTAATAAATAGGGCCAAGAATGGCAAAAATTTAGGGCATCAAGGCAACTGGTAGGGGCACCGAAGGCATTGCCTTCGGTTATTTTGCGCCCTGTTTATAATCATAGATAGGAAAACTATACCTTTTTAATGCTTAGCAATAGCTAAAAAAAATGGCATTTGAACACAATTTGAACCCTTTTAATTTTTACCCCTGTACAAACTTTACGATTTTTTTAGATTTTTATTTTGTTATTACTGGTATCAAATATTACCAAAAGCAGTTACAGAACCTTTTGTTGGAATTATTTTTGGGTCAAAACAAATTCATGATATGACTGATGTCATATCAGGCGGCAAATTGGTTCATTAGCAAATTGGCAAATTGGCTTTTTAGATAATCTTTGTTGTTCAAAATCTTATTTCACAACAAACAACTTATTTTGATTCAAAATGATACACACAGAAAATACATGTCAACAGTAAAAGTACAACTACAAGAGATATACTAATGATTAATTCTTAACTATAAGAGATACACATCATTACCTGATGAGTTCTTCACCTGTCCAGGTAAGAATGTCCGAATTCAGATCAAGCTAAAACAGCTCAGTTTCTGCCAATCAACAACCACATCAAATCAAAAACACCCTCATTCCACATCATAACAAATACATGATCCCTATGATATTATATATTTGATATTTAAACTATGTGCAAAAACTAAGACAAATCAGGGAGTCTATAATAATGGGAAAGGAAACTCACCCCGTCAGGGTGAGGACTCGGTCCAGCTGTCCCTCAATGAATGTTGACTGTTGAGGGCAGTGTTCAAATGTTAGTGGACTTGATGAGGGTCTGATAAGAGTGGTCCAATTGTAACATTTACATGTTCAATGTTGCTACTAGAGAAGATAAAATCTAAATCTAAAATAGTAAGCTATGTTTATCTGATAAGTATTGTTTTCTCTTTTCTTTTTTCCTGTTTTTAAGATGATGAAATCATGATTTTTTGGATATAATTTTTCCGTATGTGTTACAATCACGAGCAATCTTGTAGGACTATAGTCTACCTAAGTTATTATCATAACTATGCTATCCCCACACTGCGCGGAGGCACTATAACAATGGTTCCCTGGTTTTGTACTGGCTAAATATAGGAGTTTCACTGGCCTGGACAAATGTAGAGTGTAGGTGCAAGACAAGCTTAAGGCAAGTGCCATGACAAACATGCCTTGGCATATTATTACAAAATATAAGGTAATACAGCACCATCTATGGACAAATAATGTGTCCAGGGTCAGAAAAACTTTCAAAATTCTCGATTTAGACACAAATTTGTATGTCTCACAACAAGATTACTTTTATTGACAAAAAATCAACATGAACTTCTGCTATTTCCACTTGTTGATGATGACATGTGATTTGAGATGCTTGTGATTTCAATTTTTTTAACTAAGGGCAGTCCCATGGTCAATTCATGATGTTGCCATTGGTTACCAAGGCTTGTTGCCCACAGTGGTCTTGTTAGTTTTGTTCTGAAAGCATCATCAGTTGTCAGTGGCGTATCGGGCCTGCCCACTCTGAGGGGGCAAATTTCCCAGTCTTGGGGGGGGGGAAATCTTCCCTCTCGGGGGGTCAAAAGGCCAATTTTCCCGGTCAGAGGGCTAAAAAACGGCTGATTTAGCATGATTTTTGCAATTTTTTTCCCGGTCAGTCGTCAGGGGGGGCACCTGCCCCCCCTGCCCCCCCCTGTTACGCCACTGTCTTTTGTGCAAATATCTTTTTTAAAAATTTTTGTTTACATTTCCACATCCATATTTTTTTATTCCACCCCTTAATAGGTTTATGAAACATTACCTAGCTTTGTACAGGTAAAATTTGTTACAATTGAAGACAATGGATGAAATACAGCGTTCACCAAATGTATGTGTCATCTGCCTTTTGCGGTTTGTGAATGGGGACAAGGTACCAAGGTCACATGATGTCACCAAAATTGGGTCCTTTCCAGTACCCAAGGACCATTGTATGCAAGTGTCATGAAAATGTTCACATCATTAGTTAATATTTGGATCAAATTTTTAACTAATTTTTACCACAGACAAAGAGATACACACAAACACACACTACCAAAGCAATCCCTGTGTGCCGCTTGCTTCAAAATGGATATTCTTTACTAACCTAATCTTGAAAATAATAAAGTCTAGTTTTTGGTTTGGTCATAGGTTGTGTACCTATTTAGGCCATTACAGGTTAAAGGTGCTTGTTCCATTCCGATTTTTGTCTATTGTGTTCTCCTACTTGATATGAAGAGATTTGACACTTGTAAACACACTGACCATCAAGTCCGTGGGAAACAAATTTGCAGTTTTGATGCTAGTGATAAAGACTCGATAATGCATAGTGCAAACGCCCTATTCACTACTGTTCTAATATTGAGGGTTAACCATTAAAACGGTAGTTTTTTTGTTATCTGTATCTTGAGAAAGAAAGAATTTGGCAAAGCTGAAATTTCAGGACGACAATTGATAAAAATACAGCCTTTCATACTGATATCGAAATTGATACTTCTTCCGGGTAAATTGGGGGTGGTCCCAAAGACAATCAGAACAAGCACCATTACACTGAAAAACTCCAATTGATTGCAATTTTTTGATTTAGAATTGTGAAGGTTAATGTGTATGAATTTTTGATTAATTGTTTTGATTTAGATATCATTTTGGCATATGAGCAAAAATTATTTTGGAGTAAGGTTCAAAAGGACACCTCCACAAAGTTATTCCAAAAAATAGTGGGAAAACGAATAGATCACTATCTAAAGTTATGTTTATGTTGTGTCTAAAAGCTATGAAACAAATGTTAAGAGTAAAAAAGCACTACTAAACTTGTTGGATGGCAAGATGTACAAATAACCAGAATTTTTTGGAATGTTTGGAGTTTGAAGTGAAACATTGAAATCTTGAAACTTTAGTAGAAGTGTATTCATTTGATAAAAAAAAAATCAACTAGTTAAATTTTATTGTTAAAAATTGTAACCCATAACCAATTCAAACGGACCTACAGATATTTGGAGTTTTGTTTTGTATTTTTCAATCTGTAGTCCACCATTTGTTGGCATCACGTTTGGACGGTTTTTGGGGGCAACTTCTTCTTGTTAATTACCATCCATTGGGGTCAACTGTCATGTTCATCTGAGGGTCACAACAAGTCAACAAAGTATATTTTAACTTTCTCTGCTACTCACTACGTTGAGAGAACTGTCCGTCTTTTTCGCCGATTGGCAAATAAACAACGTATACATCGCACTACTACCTGTAATTAGCGACGCCAGGTGTTTGGGTAATACAATAACAAAGAACTTTCGGCTTCAGGTAATGTGATATAAAGATACGCGTAGCTGAAAACAACTTCGTCCGGGATTCTACGTCTGGATTCATATGGACTGTTACCGCTGTAATATCTACATGTGCACATAGAGGGGTTTTAAATCTTGCAATTGCAATAAATAATACTGTTAAATTAAGGTTTGCAACTAATTTTGGGGACAATGAAAAATCTGATAATTTGGAAATACTTTAGCAATTTTGGATCCATGCAATACATATAATTTGTCTAATCAATAGAATTTTTGTAAATAAATTATACTTAGAATCATATACACTGGTCCGTCTTTTAAATTTTCCTAGCGTCAAGCTGAGCATTGTATTTTGAACACTTGCCCAGGTTTGGGTTACAGACACCTTCAATAAAATTTGGACACCAATTTCCAGCTATAGCTGGTACAAACAGGCTGTGATGAATGTTATACACCCATGCCGCCATTTACCGCTTACATGGGTTAATTCAAAATACAACAGCTAACTTAGTATTCTGTCTGGCTTATTCTTCTCAAAAATATGCCCTGGTTGCACACTTTATTTATAAGCCCTTTTTGGGATTGTATTTTGCAATTGTTTTTTTACTTACACAAATTTTCTAACTATGTGCTATTTAATATGTAATTTGTTCAATACTTTTTGCTTTAGCTAAGTAAAATAACTGGTGCTGTATTTCTTGACTGAAGGGCTTGTGCAAGAGGTCCTGGCCAATTGCAATGGTTGGTGGAACAGTTTATAGGGAAAATGGATAATCGTGGCAAGATTGAAAGAAACAGAGTGTCACCGCCTTTGTGGGATTCTTGGCCACCTGGAGTTTTGGGGGTTGTGACCGGTTGTTTCTTTGCACCCATTTTGGTGATACCCAAATTAAGGGAAACAACTGAGGGAATGACTGAATAAATTGGGTAAATGATGAATTGCCCTATAAAATGAAGAATGGTCCTTTAATTTGTAATGATGGAATGCTCTGGTACTTGTAAATAGCCCTTTAAATGAAGATATTAATTGAATATCACTTTAATCATGTTCAATTGCCAATCGCTAATAGTACTCGCACTCATCGCGCGCATCGGGCCTTTTTATTTTGTGTTTCCAGCCATCCACCCACTATTGTTATACTGCTCCCTTATGCGTGAGCCTTAGCTCTTTCTTTATTTACCTTGGTCTTACATGTCTTTGGCGGTCACATTTCAGACTACAAAATGCCCTTTTTTTTACGTTGATACGCTAAATTTCTCAGTAAAAATTTAGTACTTGTCCATCACAAATATGACCTAAGCATAACGTTTCTGGTGATTGCTTTTCAACCTCGGGCTAAAACTACGGCTTCTTCATTGATTTTAATTACACCCTCTGTTGCCAACTCGTGCCATGCCTAGGTATAGGGGCGCTATCAGGGTGAGTAATGGAGGTTATCTGAATCTACTTTTCTCAACAGGGAAACAGAGAAGATGGAATGATTCCCAATTTTCAATTTAGAACAGCCGCGATGTATTATTTTTTTTTGTATATTGTAGGATAATATATCCCTTTTATGGTCACTCTTGTTTTTTATATATTTATAACACAACATTATCCTTATCCAGCTTAAATAGGATTATATTGCCATATAATTGTATATTTCATTCTGTGTTCACCCTGCTGGGAGTAAAGGATTATCAATTTTCGTTGAAATATAAGCCATATTTGGTATGAAGTAGGCCTACATAAGAACAGGATTTCAATTTTGTGTGCTCATCTACGTCGTCCTATTTTGTTAAAGAGAAAACACAACCACATATGGAGCATCTGTTGAATTGATCACTCACACTTGGTTACGGGACCGTTTCTTAATGAATCATTATTGAGTTTCTACTGAAATCTCAGCTCATTGAGCGCTAACTAGTTTGAAATTACTTCAACAGTCCCAAATTTGTCCCCCGGTCCCGAGTAGACCCTATTTGTAGGGATTCTTTGCAACAAATCTAAAAATTTTTGGAATGCAAACACTGGCTCATACAAAGCCCTATTCTTTTCAAACCTGGTTTAATATTCAGATTACCCAATGGTCATAACAAGTTCAGCCTAGACATGACAGAGTCATTGACTATGGAGAAGCAGTAGGCACAATGCTCTGCTCCAGCCCACTGTACTACAGGTACACATTTAATTGCATTATTATCATCATCATCACAATTGTCATCTTAGAATCTACCTAAAGGTGAATTTCACTAGATGTATCAAACTTGATGTTAAGAAGAAGGCAAATTTCTGTTTCGCCTTAACCATGTGTTATATATTTTTATGGTAATGTGCGCTTATTCTGTAATTAATAACAATGGATATATTTATTTATGCACATTTCAAGATTTTGTACAACAGGCTATCTGTAACAGTATCTGTTCTACACAGCCCCTCATAACAACCATTAAGCCTCATGAATAGTTTAACTGTGCACTGAGATACACCTCAAATAATGCCAACTTATGAAGTCATCTTTACACATTCACCACTTCCCTACCCCACCAATCATGATGGGTCCTTTGATGCTGCAAAAAAAGTCAACATTGACTGGGGCAAGGTGGCATTTTTGGACATTTTGTATTAAGTATTCCAACACTTGTGTGGTGGAATATGGGCCATTCTCCTATAAAGTGGGGGGGGTCACAATCATGCAATTTTTAAGCTTGTTTTTTGCCTGTTAAGAATGAAAGCTTATTAATGTAAATTAATACTTAGGATTATGTTTTCAAAATGATCTGGACTAGTAGTTGTAACCAGGCGAGAAAGTATCAAGCATAAGGCTGATGAGGCATAATTCTTCTTATCAGCCAAATCCCCTTCTTTAAAAAATGTATCCCTGCTCATTCCACAAAACACATATCACTATTAATGGGCATTTTTATCAACTCTATTTGCCCTAATTATAAGTTTCAAAACATGATAATATTGGATATTAAAGTTTTCTCCAAGAGCTGTCGCCAAAATTGCGCCAGATAACGATACCATAATCAATGGATACAAAATTGCCAAAAATAATGGCAGAAGAATGTTTTCCAATATGTGATAAATCAGCAGATTTCATCTTATATTATAGATGTTTTTGCATAAAAAAAAATTGGTTTTAAAGTAATAATTTCCAAGGCCTATCAAAGTTATTGTTCCGATCCCTTTCTATTGTTGTTCTCTACTCTACTTGATATGAAAGCTTGGCACCTGCACATACCCCCACCACGAATTACCCCGTGGGAAACGAACTTGCGGTTTTGATGTTTTTTTTTTTTTTTTAATATTGCAATTTTGCAAAGCCCTATTTTTATTTTTCCAATACTGTGCCAATATTGAGGGTTATACCACTAAACGGGCGGTTTTTTTTCGTTCAATATCTTGGGAATGAAATGGAGTTGAGGCCTCATGTTTTCCAGGACGACAATGAGAAAAAATACGCCTTTCATCTGATAGCAAAATCGATACTACTACTACTCTTCCGGGTAAATCAGGGGGTCCCCAATTTTCCCTCAGAAATTCAATGAAAATCAGGAATGCTTACAAAGTGAGTTGGTTCTCACCAAATGTGCTTTTCTTAAACAGAAGATTCTTGATTGTGGACATGACTTTAAGTCGATGTTCCGATCATCAACATGAAATCATTAAGAACAGAAAGCCTTCTAAGTTACCTGACTATGATTGTGCCGTTGAACTAGCTAATGCTTTGCATCTTATTTTTGTCAAATAAAATCAAGTCATCAGGGATGACCTTACTGTGACTCACCATGCGGTTGATACTACTCTCCTTCAGCTCCTGTTTTCCCACTCTGGAATGCTTTTACTCAACTGGTCAGTGAAATGAAGTCAATGAAATAATAACTGCTGCACCTAGTCCATCTGCCTTCCTTGACCCATTTCCACATGGTTGATCAAGAAGTTTTTAGATGTTCTATCTGGCCATCCATCACTGCTGCTGTGAATACTTCCCTTCGGAAGGTGACGTTCCTAGTGCCCTTA
Source organism: Ophioderma brevispina (assembly GCA_023653785.1). Lineage (NCBI taxonomy): Eukaryota > Metazoa > Echinodermata > Ophiuroidea > Amphilepidida > Ophiodermatidae > Ophioderma > Ophioderma brevispina. The sequence continues at coordinate 8,798 of JAMKCH010041276.1, forward strand.
AGGAGGCATTATTACAACCTTGCTTTCAAAAAGCCTAATTTGGACAAGCAACATACTGAAGAATTAACCGGCCTGTCATTATCTGCCATTTCTATCAAAGGTGTTTGAACGTGTTGTCGCCAAGCGTTGAACTAACACATGATGAAAATAATCTCCATGAACCACTCCAGTCTGCTTACAAACATTCCACAGTACGTGAGACAAAGCCCTGCTCAAGGTCCATAATGAAAACATAATGTGGGCCATGGAGAGACAAGGTGTTACTATCCTGTCCTTCTGTCTCAGTAGGCATCGACACTATAGACCATCTCGTGTTGGTGAAGTCGACTTGAGGATCTGCTTGGTGTACATGATGTTCCTCTGACCTGGTTAAATCATAAACCACATGGGAGATCTCAGCGTGTGCTCATGCGGATGGCAAATTTCGTCCACTCAGCCTTTTCTGCTTTTCGGAGTACCTCAGGGATCGTTGCTCGGTCCTATACTATTCTTGTCATTTTATATTCTTCCTCCTCGGACATAATCTCAGAAAGTATGGGATGGAGTTGGCCATATATAGTGCTGATGACACACAATTGTATTGTCTGTGCGTCCAACTTCTGGAAAAGGCGTTGCACTTGCTGTCCTCCAAGCTTGAAGAACTGTATCAATGAATACAAACTGGATTGCACAGAACTTTTTTGAAACTCAATGCTGAAACAGACTGAGGTTAGTGTTCGTTCAGGGCCCAGCTTGCCAAATTTTAAACCTGTCGTCTGTTCTGTTGCTGGAGTTGACATCAACTGCCAGCCACCCCAGTGAGAAATCTCTGGGCTGTGTTTTGATTCTGCGATGATGTTCAATGGGCAGCTCAAGTTGCCAGCATGATTAAAAGCAGCGAACTTTCACTTAACAAAATCAGTAAAGCTCGCAACTGCTCACCCAAGAAGCAACCAAGACTGGCTGTTCATACCCTTGGTTACTTGTCCAGATTGGACTATTGCACCGCCTCCTTATTGACATCAACAACTCTCTGTTAACTATACTTCAGAATGTCCAATAACTTTGTGGCAAGGGTTATCAACAATAAGCGTAAATATGACTCCATCACACTTCATTGACCTTCACTGGCTGCCAGTAAGATATCGCATTCAATTCAAAGTTCTGGTAATGGTTTACAAAGCCTACTTCACAATCAACAACTCAGCTCTATATCTGACATGCGTGATCTGCAACCAGTTCGCCGATGTCAGCGTTCCTCCCCCCCCCAACCCCGTCTTCTCATCGTAACGGCTTGTTGAACTTAGAACTCGTAGAATATCTTCGGCGACGTCGCGTCTTTTTCTTGTGCCGGTCCAAAATGTGGACATTCTTCCAGATGACATCAAAAATGCCTGCATCCATAACCTCATTCAAGAACTTCTCAAATTCATCTCTTCCAGATCGCTTATCAGTAGTGACTTTTCATTGTTATCAATATCTGTTTGTGTTCATCGCCTTAGAAACAAATTTGTTTTGAGTTTGCTCTATATAAATTTCATTGTATTGAATTGATTGATTGATTGACACGATCGGAACATGCCCCTTAATTGAAAAAATCCCCTCATGTTATTTCATATCATGCCAGATCGTTACCTCCCTCCCGCTATGCTCTTGCTAAATGCTGTGATACATTTAGTCAAATACCACAATCGTATTTTAGTATTATGGTAATTATATAATATTGAATGCTTTGAGTATGATACAGAATATATTGCACGAGCTAGAAAAATATTGTACGAGTAGAAGAACAGTACAATATTTTTCTAGGGAGTGCAATATATTCTTGCATCATACGAAAAAAGACATTCAATATTATTATTATTATTTACAAAAATATCAGGCGACCAAGTCACCCTTGCTTGAACAGTGTTGTAGTTCCAAAAGTCCTTACAGTCGTCAAACTGCCCGGAATGCGATACCATATTCAAACTAATTTGTATTGTACTCCGGGACTTTTAACGCGTAACTGAACAATACAAAGATTTATTTGTACCACTCGAATCCTGACATTTGCTAAAAATCGCCAAATTAGCGCAGTGATTTGCGTCAAAAATGAACGTAGAAGTTCGGATTTTTGTCATGATGCAATGGTCACGCATGCGCAGTTCCTAACTGACACGATACGGATGTTAAGACGCGCTCCGATGGGGTGATACGGGAATATATCTAGCAGTGAATTGAAGGGCGATGTATCCAATGAAATGGGAGTGATCTACATGAAATGGTATGATATATAGTTTATTAGGTGAGCTTGGGCGATACGATTATATCTAGTCGAGGAGTCCTGTATCGGGCGAGGGCGCAGCCCGAGTCCAGATACCGATCGAGACTAGATAAATCCTATCACCCCCAAAACTCACCTATATCGTTTAATCATACCAGCAAAACAAAATAAGCACAACATAAGAGCTAGAAATTCTAAGGGTGATTCACAAAACAAGGCAATACTTACCGTAAATTAACTGTTTGGCCTATTTGTTTTAAATGAGTGCAAGGGTGACGAAGTTTTCACATTTCAGCGACAAGAATCTTTGAAATACACAGCCCCTAAAAATCATCTTTTTTCGTTCTGATTCACAACAAAACTTTTGATCTATTTAAAGTCTTTAGTGTATGTGAGAGCGATTAGGCTGAAATCTTGTTCCATCTCAACTCGGTCCAACAATGCTAAAAATCGCCAAATTAGATCAGTGATTTCTCAAATGAAGCAAAATTTTCGTTTTTGTTTGTCATGATGCATGATCATCATTGCAGTTCCTAACTGACAAGATACGGACGTTGAGACACGCTCCGAGGTGTGATGCGGGATATATCTAGTCAGTAAAATTGAGGGCGATTATCCAATGAAATCGAGGGATCACATGAGGTAATGATATATAGTATCGGGTGAAGGCAAGAGCTATATCGGGGAATTAACATGCGCAAAGCCCCATGGGGCTAAGCGCATGGTAATTCCCCGTACATCAGAGCGACGCTGAACCCGATAACGATTTATCATAAAACCACTAAGTCATTCAAACTATATTTATACTAACCAAACGCGTCCGTTCTTATTGAAAACAATATTTTTTCCATAATAATAGTAATTATACACACAATTTTATGCCCAACGCGTAGAAAAGCAAAGAATCACACCCGCTCTGTAAGTGGATCAGGCGAGTACGCGGACGCTGACTGGATATAATGCTTAGTACGCGCTGAATACGCGCTCACTGACCTGATACGAAAATATACCCGGTAGGCGGTATCCTTTGATATCTCCTTAGTGGTATGATAATAAAAATACACCCGGACCGTGAGTGTCGTCTGCAGTCACGGATTATGAATGGGGCCAAAGGTCACATGAGGTTACCAAGGTCACATGAGGTCACCAACATGTCATCCCACCCCACCCCCTCCTTTCCACCAAGTTAATCATCATAGCCCTTACGGAACTCATACGGCATGCAATATATTAAAGGTTAAAGGTCCATGGCCCGATCGCTAATAGCCTCGTCCCCAGAAGCCCCAGATTTTACCGGAAGTGGTCAACATTTTGGTATCAGAAGAAAGCTACTATTTTTTCTCATTTACCCTGTGAAATCTTAGATCCAAAGAATGCTTGGTTTGGAAATTATGAGCGAAAATGTGCCCCATTTTGGTTGACCAATATTAATTTTACACAGTACTCTATGGGGCTTACAAAATCACGTTTTTAGCTCTTGCATCAAAACAAATTGAAATATCGGCGCGAAACTTTACAGATGGGTTTTGGAGTGAAGGCCGATCTATCAAGATGAAAACTTCATATCCCGAAATCGGGCCATCCCCCTTTAACATTTTGAGCACAGACACACACAGATACACCGACATACAACCAGAGTAATCCCTATGTGCCTTCTGCAATTCTTGCAGATGACACAAAAATCAGATATTGTTTAAGATCACCCATGCATTGTTCCATGTTCTGAAAAAATTAAAGTTTACGATTTTCAATGATTTTCAGGAATTCCTTAATGTTGGTATTTTGGGTCATTTTGAAGGCCAAACTAGAACACTTTATCAGAGAATGGCCCTTATAGCAACACCTTTGATTACAAGCACACAGGCTATCAAGAGGCTGCCCATGTTAATAACTGCCACATGAATGCACATTTTTAAAGGATTATTTAAAAGCTGTTTTGAGTCTCTAAAATTAGTGTCATATATTCTCTTATTAAACACTTGGGGCATTACATTTTTGAAAATGGGGAGAATTTGAGGTAATTTGTTCCATTATAACTTCCATTGAAAAACATAGCCAGTACCCTCTAGCAATGTGGCAGTGCTTCAATAAGCACA
>JAMKCH010041277.1:0-12960 GCA_023653785.1 Ophioderma brevispina
TATTAGGACCCTTCTAATGATGCTCATATTGCCTTGTCTAGTAGCGCAAGAGTGAAAAATTGTATGAAATAGGTTGTTTTTCTCTCTCCACTTTCTTTACACTTGAATCGGGGATATGGCAGTAATGCCGTGAATATCTTCTTTTAAGTTAGTTTTAGCAAGATCTGTAAAGATAAGATTTTTTTAGTGTAGAAAACAGGGTGGAAGGGTATCCCGAAACTTACGAAGTATCGAGATAAAAAATACATAAGATCAAGGTTACCTTTGACAAGAGAGACATTACAACAATATTCTAGAATAACATGTGCTTTAATAACTAACGAGCTGGAAAACATTCATAAAGGAATTGTTTGCTTAACCCGAATTCATTAAAGTGTCCCTGGTGCAATTTAACATACTTTGGGTTGATGCTGTTTCATAACTTAAAAACAAACTGTTCTTCCACTAAACTTAAATTTTAAGCAAATGTTCTATCTTTCATGATTCCACCAAAAACGTTTAATAAAAAAACGCTTTATAGTGGTATCGTATAGCATCATGATGATATATCATTTTTTCAGCTCAACGTGGATATTTCGTAAATTGTTAGCGTTTTTAGTTATAGATAAGACTTTAATAATTACAACATCACAAGCACAAATTTTTTAATGTAGATCTTAAAAAAGCCCAAAAACTAACTGCACAAATTTTCTTTTTCATCGGAGAATATCCATGGATTTATTCCGGTTTGGAATTTCTACTTCTGAGATCCGGGGCACATATTCCTCCCTCATACACCCACCCTCCTTTCGCAATGGCGCAAAGCGTAACACCTGGCGCTGACACTCCGGCCTTCCCTTCGACCCCATATCAAAACTCATTCTGGCGCTGCCCCTGACAGAGACGCGGTTCCTATCATGACCCTCAGGACGTATTACTACGATTGACTTTATCATATTGTGTTTTGTATGTATTTGTAGTAATGAATGAGATGCATCAAATAAACTTGATTTGAAATAACACCAACGAATGTTATATTTTCTTGCCAGTTAATGTGGAGGTTGGAGCCACACACATCAGTCTTTCGCATATTGTAAACAATGTAAGGTGCCCAGGTGACTGCATCAACTCCAAACATTCTAAATTTCTAAGGAAACGCTCCGTGCACTTCTAACGTTTCATTTGCTAAGGCAATTTCAAGTTGGTGTCAGTAAGAAGAACACTTGTAATGGAGTTCTTTCATAATGACCATTGCCGTGCATTTTGTTGGGATAATCGACATACTGGGGAGGTTCAGCAGTGTTTGTGGGTTTGCTGAAAATAGCACATCCACATATCTAAACACGCCTCAGTGTTCAACACCCCGTGAGATCCACACCATGCGTGATATGACACGACTTTCAATATAAAAACGAAGTTTTTCTTCGTGGCTTCTGGACTGAGTGAAAGTTGACACCATCATCACACGCTCTTCAGACTCCATGAAATTATGGCTGTTGATGGTTAACGCAGGTTGAGGACCACTATCTTGAACAATGCTCAGTGTTAACGCGGTTAACTTAAGCAAGACACGATGCAGCTGTTTTGACGACAATACTAGCGAAATGATTAAATATTCAAATGTTAATTTGTTCGCGCGTCTTTGAAAGTTATGTCACCAAATTCAATGACGGTTTAATACCTTTGACGACTTACCAAGATTAAACATAGCAGGTGGAAAGTGGATCCATTAAAAGTTACATTTCACGACTTAATCGTAATCTCTGGATATAAGGCCCCAATGGAATGGGGTAAACGGGAATTGAATATAGCAACAGTTAGTCTTTCATACCCGACATCTACTTAGCGAAATTGAAGCAATAATATTTTTTATTTTTTTCTAATGAACATTTTGCACCTATATTGCTATAACTATTTTTTTTAACTTATTTTTCCAAGATACGTCCTTGCTGATTGGTTGTACACACACTCGTCCAGTAACATTCCGCAGACATTTCACGTAAAAATCGAATTAGAATTTTCCCCAAAGAGGCCAATATTGTATTGTAAAATTTTATTTTATTATATTGGTTATGCATCTTATCTGTTATTATATATATCAATATTCTCTAAGAGAAGGGACCAAGCAAAGTTTAATGATGATCGTAACGGTAAACGTTTACATAGAATTGCCACATATGTCCACTCGTAAATTTTACGGTCATTTGTTACAATGTTATCAGTGGATAGAAAGTGGATTTGGATCGATAGATTGGTGGTTCGACCCCTTCGACAGCCTTTCTTTACTATTGGTGTGTGTATGTTTTGTTAATACAGAAAATGGTACTGGTGCAATAAAATCAAGTTATAATAAAAAAAATCAATTATCACAAATCAAGTACTAGACCTTGTTCGCTAGAACTAATCAACAAAGTTTCTCCTTTAAGCTTGTCATTATAGGACGTGAGAGTGCCATGTTCTTTATATAGCAATGGTTGAAGAAATGACCATATAAACTAAAAGAGCATTGGGTTTACTATCTCTTACCCCAAAATAATCGCGTTTTGGCACTAAACCATCGACCCTTTTCAAAATCCACCCAATAGACTACTATTGCTCAAACTTATTATGCCACTTTTAAAGAGGTTGTCAGCTGCTTTTTATAAAATAATTAATAAACCTCATTCTTTGCTATTTTTATTTGTGTAATTATTTCGCTAAAATAGCCGTTTTAGACGTTAATTCATATATATTTATTTAAATTTTCCAAAATATGTTTTGTTATTTTGGGTTTGTGTTACGTTTTACTCAAATCTCCGGGGCTTAGGTAGGACTTATTCGGTCAAACGTCTGGTTCAATTTAGACACCTTAAAAACTTGACAACATTACAACATTCCATCATCTCGGAATTTTAACTACTTAGTTCTCCAGGTAGACAAGGAGTATATCATCTTTCCCTAAAAGAGGGCCAGCCGCACGATTATGTTGAAAAAAAAACCCATGTGTGCTTGTAACGACCCGAACCAAGCGACCTGGTTCGCGGGGTACTTGTACATGCACGACCTCTCGTGCATATACTTCTATCCACATTCTATCCTCTCACTATGGCTATGGCTATTGAATTGAATATACATTCTATCATCTCACTAATTGCTATCATACCTTGCTACCATTACAACATTCTATCATCTCCCTCAAATTATGGCTATCATACCTGCTATCATTAAAACATTCTATCATGTCTCACTGTGGCTATCATACCTTGCCATCGTTACAACATTTATATCCACCAGGCTATCATACCCTGCCATCATTACAACATTCTATCATCTCACTTTGGCTATCATACATGGCCATCATTACAACATTCTAGCATCTCATATGGCTATTCATACCCCCCTTTGCCATCATAAACATTCTAGCATCTCACTATGGCTATCTACCTGCTAGCATTTACAACATCTATCATCTCACTATGGATCATACCTTGTAATCATACAAACTTCTATCATCTCACTATGGCTATCAGACCTTGCCATCATTACAACTCTATATCTCATATGGCTATCATACCTTGTAATCATTACAAAAAAAAATTTATCATCTCACTATGGCATCATACTTGCCCTCATTCAAATTCTATCATCTCACTAGGCTATCATACCTGTCATCATAAAACATTCATCATCTCACTATGGCTATCATACATTGCCATCATTACAACATTCTAGCATCTCACGATGGCTATAATACCTTGCATCATTACAAATTCTATCATCTCTTATGGCTATCATACTGTAATCATTACAACATTCTACATATCATATGATATCATACCTTGTCATATTACAACATTCTATCATCCCCCTCACTATGCATCCTACCTTGCTATCATTACAACATTCTATCATCTCACGAGGGCTATCATACCTTACTATCATTACAATTCTAGCATCTCACTATGGCTATCATACCTGCTATCATTACAACATTCTATCATCTCACTATGGCTATCATACCTGTAATCATTAAAACATTCTATCATCTCACTATGCTATCATACCTTGTCATCATTCAAAACATTCTATCATCTCACCATGGATATCATACCTGCATAGCATTACAAACATTCATCACTCTCACTATGGCTATATACCTTAATTGCCAATCATTACAAATTCTATCATCTTCACTATGGCTATCATACCTGCATCATTACAACATTCTATCATTCTCTAGGGATATCATACCTGGCCATCATTCAACATTCTATCATCTCACTTTGGCTATCAAACCTTGCCATCATTACAACATCTATCATCTCAGTATGGCTATCATACCTTGTCATCATTCAACATTCTATCATCCACTATGGCTATCTACCTTGCCATCTTACAACATCGATATCTCACTATGGCTTCATACATTGTCATCATTACAACATTGTATCATCTCACTATGGCTATCATTACCTTGCTTCATTACAACATTCTATCATCTCGCTATGGCTATCATACCTTGTAATCATTACAACATGCTATCATTCAATATGGCTATCATACCTTGGCATCATTACAACATTATTCATCTCACTATGGCTATCATACATTGCTATCATTACAACATTCTATCATCTCACTTTGGCTATCATACCATTGCATCAATACAACATTCTAGCCATCTCATATGGCTATCATACCGCCGTATCATTACACATCTATCATCTCATAGGGCTACATCCATTGTAATTCATTACAACATTCATCATCTCACTTGGCTATCATACCTTGGTCATCATTACAACATTCTATCTTCTCACCATGGATATCATACCTTGTATTTACAACCATTCTATCATCTCACTATGGCTATCAACATTAATGCCATCAATTACAACATTCTATCATCTCATATGGCTATCATTACCTTGCCATAGTACAACAGGTTCAGTGATAACTGATATCTTTGTGTTTGAGTGTGCCAGAACGAGAATCCTTGGTGTTTTCATAGAAACGCAAAAAAAAAAATAATGGCTAAGGAAAAACTAAAATTTCATCTCTATCACGTAATCAATTAATTTAATATGGCCAACAATGAAAGAAGCGTCCAAAACAAATTATATTTGGGCTGTAAATTAGGAGCAAAAAATTGTTTTCAAACACGCAAAAATTGGGAAAAAGGCGCTTCATCAAACACTTTTAGTAAATTATGTGAGATCTACTCTCGAGACTAAATTACATATATTTGACACAAAACTGCAGTGTTAGGCAATCCGTATTTTTAGTGTTTTGTAATTAGTAAAATGTATACTTACATGATGTGTGCACATATATCAGCAAATAAATGGGCTCTGCGTTCGTTAATTTTTTAAAAAATATTCTCAGATGAATTACGTTAGTGCCCAAGGGGGCGTCAATGGGACACTCACTAATTAACTCATTAACAGCTTGGCCGATTTTATTTTATGTTGGTATGAAAAGAAGGGCATTTAAAATTTCAACGAATAAATTCTCATGGTAATGTAAGCACAACCAATTTGTTGGGTCCATAGCCCCCCCCCCTGGTCACTTAGGTGTTATATAGGTCAAACTTAACGCTGTAACGTTGAGTTTTGGATGACGTCGATCTGTCACGGTTATATATGTTGAGATTTTGTGACGTCGATGTACAAAATATAGCGCCGAACTATTTTACAATGCGGGTAACTGGATGTTAAAAATACACTTTTCATTTATTGGATTTGTTTCCTGAAACATATCTTATTGCAAGGCGAAGTGTCTATGATAAAATTGAGTTATCATATTCGAGAATAGCCCCAGAAATTATTATATAAACAAGTATATCCCATACAGATTTAGTCGAAGGATACTTCCGTTCTATATTTTTGGGTGGCGGGACTTCGAAACAGCAGGACTTTTGGCGGTCAATGGCATACCCCCGCCCCAAAATGTTCCTTTTTGAAAATCTCATCACCAAAAAAGTGGACTTTTTCCCTTTTGGGATTGTTCCTTCAAAAAGAAATCAAAAAGTGGACCTTTTTCTGTTTGCGCGTCAGAGGGGTACCGGACTCTACATGCATGTTTTACAAACTGGGTCTGGGCTACGATTTTTATAATATGTAACATCCATTATATTTGACACTGTGAGACACATAATTCTTACTCTGTTAGCACCTTTACAAAACAACTCAAGTTTGTGGTAGTAGAGCCATATTATTTTTTGTTGTCTTCAATGTAATGTATCCGCGAGTGTGGAAAGATGGTGGATGGAGTTTGGTATTCTAGATAGATAATTAAAGAATAGCGAAATATAATAGGAATCTATCTACACACACTGGCCAAAAGTATTGCAACATTCAGAAAACGAAAATTATAATCAACCAAGATTTTCCAAATTATACCATGGATTTCTTAACCCTCAATACGTATTTAAATTCCAAAGTTGTGTTTTATACAGATGTTATCCCAAATCCAAGAAGAGTGAAAAAACGTTTGATTTGATTGTCACGTTCCCTAAAATGGCGCTAAAAGGAACAGCAAACGATGACCTGTCGATTGCACTCCAGAAGGAACACAGACACAGATACAAAAGAAGGGCTTCAAAACAGCCACTTAATGGATTGTAGTGTTCATTAGAGTTTACTTAAATTTTTATGGGAGAAAGTCATGGTAGTTGGGGGATCGCGAAACGAGATAAAGTATTGGAAGACAGTGTCTTCGACAATATTCGAGAAATCCGAGACAACCTGAAATGCAATTATAATAATAAATCACGTGGTTTACGTAAATCATGTGTATAACGCGTTCACATTACATGACAAAAAACACAATTTCAACGGTGCCATTTAAAAGTTGTTTTCAGGTTATTCACGTGACCTCTTTCTTGCCATTTAAATTTCCGGGGGGGGAGAAGTCCAACGGTGGTGAACGTGCTCCAATCTTCACCCTTATTGACAATTCCGGTCATTACAACCACACCAATTTCGCCCTAAACATTTAGAGTAGACCTGACAAACTCGTAAAGTTCATTAGCGACTATTTGCCAGCCTTTTGAAGTCCTCTGCCGGTATCCCGTCTGGAAGGACAATCGGCAGTTATCATAGCCAGCTTCTTTCAACCGCCATATTAAGGGAAAATGAAAATCAATTAACGCTTTGTCGCCCCCCACGACTTGATTTACTGGCGAAACATCATCTGTGGAAAAACCCCACTTGACAATAATTTACGTTAATGTGTAGTTTCCAGACTTCTGATACAATTTTAAATCAATTTGTGAATATAATTGCTTTTTCTGCATGTGGCAATATTTTGGCCAGTGTTGTGACAAGGACAAAGTGTGGAAAAGGAGAGACCTAAGTAAAATATGGAAACAGGGGCGGGACTGGGAGTTTGTAGCGGCCGTGGCAAGTGAATTAACCGGCCCAATTTATGACCGTGAAAGCGTAGCGAGCGAAGAATTTACGGGCGATGTCCAGGGCCCGCGCCGCTTTAGGGTCCCTGGTGGGGGTTAAGGGGCGAAAAGTTTTTAGTATTTTAAAGGTGCGTGTCCGCTTGCCTTTGGGACCCCCCGGATTTACCCAGAAGTAGATAATCGATTTGATTCAGATGAAAGGCCATATTTTATCATTGCTTTTCTGTCATGAAATTTGAGTCATCAAATCCCATTATTCCAAGATATAAACAAAACCGCCGTTTTAGTGGTTAACCATCAATTATTAGCGCAGATAGGGCTTTGCAGCATGCATTATTGCGTACCCTCAAAACCGCAAGTTTGTTTCCCACGGTACTTGATGGGTGTATGTGCAAGGGCCAGGCTCTCGATCAAGTAGAGAACACAATAAACATAAATCGGAACAAGCACCTTTAATGGTTGAAAGCGATCGCGTTCGTGGCTCGCAGCTGCTCTGCTGGCGTGCATTGGTTGGAAACTTCTGGGCGGATATGATAATAATAAAATGCATTTATATGGCGATCGACAAAAAACACATCTTTCAACAAAATATTTAAAATACGAAACTAATATTCAACATGCCATACAGCATAATAAGGAAAACTCTAACAAATACAAATCCGAATACATTATACAAATTTAGACCATCAGAAGGGTCTAAATGTTGTCCTGTTGCATGACAACATTCCTGCAATAATCTGGAAGAATCCACTATTCCATGATCAACTGTTAGAATTTTGTAACGCCACCTGCATGGAAAACAACCCAGCATCCTTGTTAACATCGTTCATCACTCCTCTACCAAAGAAAGGCGACCTTCAAAAACCCCAAAACTACAGAGGAATTTCGCTGTCATCCCTGGCATCTAATATCTACAACTTAATGCTAATCAACAGAATCACTTCTCACATAGATCCCATTCTCAGATGGAACCAGAATGGTTTTCTCAAAGGCTGATTAACACTACCTCAGATACTTGCCCCCATAAGGATCATAGAAGAGTTGAGAATTTCCAAGAGAAAGTTTCAATTGTGTTTGTAGACTCACCAGCTACGGTCTCCTAGATGAGACTGTCAAAGCAAATACCATCATGTATAGCAACCCATCTTCAGACAGAGACCTAACATCATGAACGACAAGGGACTCGCCGTCAAACCCAAGCATTCTAGACGTCACCAAAGTCAGCGTCTCACAGGCCTTGACTATGCAGATGATCTAGCTCTAAAAGAGGATCTAATATGTGGTGCACAAGATCTGCTAACATTACTTGAGAATGCTGCAGACAAAGTCGGCCTACAACTAAATGCCAAGACGACGGAAAATATTATCCTCAATGGGGAAGATAATCATCAACCTATCGACACTGGGGTCGGGTCCAACTCAAAGAGGTCAGGGACTCCAAGTACCTAGGCTCCTATGTTGGCAAAATCACAAACAAAATGGTATATTGCTTACAAACTTACGAGGTTACATTTACAGACGTTTCAAATATGCTAGTCCTCAACATATGGCTCCCGCCGCAAAAAAAAAAAAAAAAAAAACATCTGTGCAACTGCCCGCCGAATCAGCTGTTGGTCCTGCTTGAGGATATCCACTTGCCGAAGGAGTTCTGTACACGTCACTCTCTTTCCAAATAACTGCTGTAAACGAGCTGTCACAATTCTTGTTTGATGTGCAGGAGCACCGTCCTGTGACCACCAGAGATGAATAAATTGTCCGTTTTGCTGCCGCCGGAATATCACGTTATCCATCAAGGGCTTTGACAACCTGACAATTTAGCATTAGACTTCTCCATTGATGTTCCCATGAAAAAGGGGCCAATAAGACCACTGTTTTCAACAAGGCCAAGTAAGTTTTTTTGTCTCGAGTCCCTCCTCTCAAAGGCCTGATATTGTTGGTGTTGATTGAGTCAGTTAGGCCAAAGGTACTTTCATTTCCGATGCACAACCCTCCAAGAAAGCAAGGTGGTCTTCCAAGCAGCCACTCACAGATCTCCGTGCGTCTTGCATGGTCTCTTTCAGAAGTTCATGCCTCTGTATCATCGATACGGATGCCATTGTAAGTCAAGGCACGTGATTCGATTGAAAGTGCTTTGAAGTAATCCCAGATCATTACTTCGAGAGAGCTAAGTCTGGGGCCATTCAGTTGATGCTGCTGTTGAAGAGCACTTTGGACGGCTTAGATATTTTCCGCTGACCTTCCAGTCCTAGGGCGTGCAGAATGACCTCTGTTTAGGTTGAGGCTTATCCCTGTGGTGTTCGTATTTGTAAACGTTTGCATACACAGTGGAACGACTATAGGCATCTTGCATTGGGAAATTGCTGGCGAAAGTTTCGCAACACAGCTACAATACTTTGGGTACGGTGGAACTCGGTTATCACGTAGGCCCTTTGTTAGGGTGTGAGCTGAGGCATGTTGAAGGCACAAACTATTCAACCAAGTCACTCGTTCAAATCATTTCATGATTGTTCTAGCCATACTGAATTGGCGCAGTTACATCTGAACCTCTTCCTGAAACTTGTATCAGGATATTCATGAAACTTTATTCTAAAAGCATGTTATTTTTTCTTTTTAAATATTGGTACAGTAGAACACAAGATTCATTTTCAAAAGCGTTAATTTTTTTACTCACACTGTATAGTTCCTGTGGAATTTTCCATTTGATTTTTTGTTGAGTCCCAAAGCGGCCCTTATAACGAAGCGGACCGGGCGGCAAAAGCCGAATCGCCCCCACGCCAGTCCGCCCCTGTATGGAAAGTAAGAAGATGAGTAAAGGTTAGAAGGCCTGTTAGTTTTACATTACATTTTATAATAACACAATAACCGATCCTGCCTACAACACTATAATACTAAAGTTTTTAGTTTGGCTTAACATTAGTAATCATGAAGAGGGAAAACATGAAATAACGACACCACATCTGTTTTAGCAGACATTTCCGTTTAATCATCCTACCAAGACACTTAACACAGAACCACAAAGCAATAATACAATTGAAGACTACAGTGGAGAATGACTCATTTCCAACAGCGGTGGCATTTGAGTCCTTCTTCCACTGCGGTCTCCAATGTGGGTACTCTTTTTATGCTTTTTGTGCAATATCAATATAATTGTAATTTTAATATCTTTTTACAATATCCGTTCGGTTTCCTCCTACATCTAAAATCTGATTTCTTTCAATAAATCTTTCTTTGTTCTTATGGGTTGACTCGTTGTATTGTAACAGCCTTAAGTGCTCCGCCACGTTGCCCTGAGCACTTCGATGGATATGTCGCGCTTTATAAGAATTTAATATTATGCCAAATAGTAATAATATTGGAGAAAAAAATACATTTATATTATTGTCATAATTGGTTTACTTGGCCCTGACAACATATGTATAGATACAAAAAATCATTTCAGTATCATTATTTTTAACAAAAATATTGGAGTGTAAATTGGAATGCCATGGCTGCGCAAGATATTATAGTAAGTAATATCACATTTGGATTCTTTGACCCTAAAAACATAGGAATATACACAAAAATATCAAGTTTATATCATTGTGCAAAGCTAAAATAAAAGTATCAGTTTTAGTGTACATTGGCGCCATATTGGAAAATAAAATGACTGACGCGAGAGAGTGTCATATATAGATTCCTTGACCCTTAAAACAGGTATAGACACATAGATCAAGCTCTTGTTAGTATAATTAACCTAGATATGAGTCAATGAAAATAAGAATGGCGGCCATTTTGAAAAATGGCCAATACGGCCGCCACAGGCCAAATCCAGCTGGCGTCCCGTTTTGAAATAGTTTGGTATAGTGCATATTAAGTGTGTGCCAAGTGTCATATTTCTATCACAAAGTGCACGATTTTTTGCTAATCATCTGAACTACAGGAAATGCAGCATGTTTGTGATCATGATGTCGGTGAGCAATTTCAATTAGCATACAAATTTCACAACTCCACAGCCTACTCTTCTACAGTTAAGAAATACATCCATCAAGCCTTGGATCACAATAAGGCTGTCCTGCTTGTTATTGCTTGACGTGGGTGTTGTCGTTGATACCATTGACTTTTTATTAGTTGGTATTCAATACACATCTGTACCATTTGTACCACTTTTTCATATTATCCACGGATAGTTACTGTTTTAGTCGTCTTTAGACAATACACATTCTTCAAGCTCCATCTTTTGTTTATGGTTTCTTTTGTTTTTGCGACAAGGTCAGTTCTGATATTGAAAAGGTTAGTTTCAATTAATATTATTACGTATTAGTCCAGGCTACAGGCTCATTAATAACTAATATCAACCTAATTTCAACGGTTTCTAGACCAGTTTTTATGCTGATTCTGAATCCGATGGATGGCAGACGAGAAACCTTGATAATTTTTGTAGAAAAGCAAAAAATCAAAATGGCCACCAAAACACAAAACATGTTGTTCAATCAAAAGTTGCACATTTTCAGCCTGTCGCGATAAAATATTCAAGGTGACCCTCTTTACATATGATTCTGTAACCACGCAATCAATTAATTCAATATGGCTGCCAATACAAGAAAGTGTTTGATCGTGATCTACTTTTGATTGCAGTTTGGTAATTTGTTATCTACCCTAGTGTTTTGACAGTCAAGAAATGAATTAAAACCATACGAAATATTTTTTTTTAAATATGATTATAAATTCCTTCATTATAGCGTCCAAGATGGCTTCCGATACTCTAAAATGCCTCTAGTTGATAACTGTGTCTGACCTAGTACTGCAATGTTTGTGTAAGTCAATCAGATCAGTTTACATATCATTAGGTAATCAGAGCAAATGATACATGTAAGATTCCATCCAAGATGGGTGTCCAATATGGCTGGAAATGGCACTTACTAAGCGGTGAAAAGTCCGATCACTAATAGTCTAGAGATATGTGTCTCTTTTTTGGGAAGTGATAATCCAACTAAAGACCATAAAAATATATATTTAGCGTACAGCGTGAATTAATTTACTGACTGACATTTGCAGCCATATTGAACGCTCATCTAGGATGCCATCTTGCAGATATCAATTACTTTGATTATGTTATGATATCCTAACTGCTCTGAATGAGTTATAGGGACATTCACATACATTACAGCTCTTGGCTATATGTAGTAATGAATTCTGCCATTTTTGAGCCATCTTGAATGGTTTAGTGATTTGATTATCAAATTATTGAAAGCTATTCATAATCGTCTCAATCAACATATTGATTGCTAAAGCATAAGTATATATACCAAGTTACCATTCTACGGTCAAAAGTAGATAAATATCAGATGTTTTATTGGCGGCCATATTGAATTTCTTAATTAGGTGGTTAATGAATCATACTTTAATTGGTCACAATGGATGTTTTGATTGGACAAGCAAAAAAATTACCAACTTTTGAGCAATTAACAAATGAGTTTTTAGTATTTTGGTGGCCATTTTGTATTTTTGCGTTTCTTTGAAAATGCTCAAGGTTTTTCATCTGGCATCCATAGGATTCCGATTCAGCAGGAAAACTGGTCTAGAAACCGTTGAAAAACATATAATATAACAAC
>JAMKCH010041278.1:0-12938 GCA_023653785.1 Ophioderma brevispina
ACATTTGTACACTTGAATGTTTGGGAATGTTTTTCAATTCCCTCCCTTATCATGTAATCGTCTCAACATCATGCCCTGAGGCTATGAGCAAAATCCCGGCAAACAATATTCACGTACGTTGAAGCAGTTACATGAAGAAACTTTTCCCGGACACTAGTATGGACAAGCACGCGTACAATTATAGAGTCTAACGACGTCTGTTATTGGTTCGCCGATATACATTTTCGATGAATTATTTCATTTATTTTACCTTGTGCCCTGGAACAAATTAACATATCTTGCGGCCTATCAAAGTGTGTGTGTAATATTTTTTCGCTGTGTGTGTACGGTACCACGGCCATCCTTTTGTGTTCAACGTATGGGTTGCGTGTAATCCGTTTTGTGTGTTTTCGTTTTTTGTTTGTTTGTTCGTTGTTTTTTGTTTTTGTGTGGCCTGTTTGTGTATTTAGGGCGTGTTTGTAATATTTACACGTGCTCGTATTCTGCAGTTATTCATAGTTTAATAAATAATCAAAAAACAAACAGCAAAAATACTATCCCACAAAACATACGTACATACACACACCCACATTATTAATAAGACAAATGTTACATTGCACAAACACACACAAAGTATGACAGTCAATCTTTAACATCGACACACAACACCCCACACACACGTACAACACACAATTATATGATGATGCAAATCTTTACAAACAGGGCGTTCCCTCTTTCACTCGTAAAACCAATATTTTCTTTGATCTGAAAGACTCTCCTCAAACGGGGAAAAACGGGGATTTGAGAGACTCTAAGACTGATTTTCAAACTTTTGAAATATTATAATTTATGTAGTAAATATAAACTAGACTAAGATACTACCCCTAAAATGCTTATTCCAAAGGAGAGATTGAAATCGGACTTTTACTTTCATGCAGTATACACTTTTGACAGAATCACAGTGCCTAGGATTAGGATCCAGTGTAGGCCCTATAATAAAAATTCCGGAATCCGGATTTCATAACAAAGTTGTATTTTCTATATGAAGGACTTCGGTTTGAGAGCAAGTTAGTTCAACAACAGTGATGGCATCATTATGTATATGCAAAAAACACAATTTGTTTGAAAATTGGAGGGCGCGCCTCCCGAAAATTTCTGAGTCGACCTTTAAACGACCCTAATTGTAGGATTGAAGACCTCAAATATAATGGCCTCATAGTATTAATTGTTAGATTTGACTCTCAAAAGGCATTATGTTCGATTGAGAGATCTCAAACAAAACCCCATTTTAGTTTGTTGCTCCAAACGGTGTTATACGGCAGTTCAAGTACCTGGTGCGCACCTAGGCACATACCCCGGGTATATAGCCTACAAGCTCCCAAAATAGAAAGTCTATAGATTTACCATGTTTGCAGAAATCATTTGCAGTAATGTTAAGGGGCTGAATTGGTGGCCGATTGGTAGTGGCGCCGAATTGGTGGGCCGAATTGGGAGTGGGCCGAACCTCCCGAACTGGGGGGCCGAATCGGGAACGAAGCGCCCGGGGCCGAATTGGAAATGGGTCCGAATGGACCGCTGGGCAGAATTGGAAATGGGCCGCGAAGTCCCGACACCGCCAACCAGGCGGGTGAAAAGGTTGTCCAAAGGCCCATAGAGATTCGCAGCGGCATAGTAATGCAGTGAGATTGAATCTTGAAAAGAAAAGCAAAAATGTTTAATCACGCCGGTTGAAAAATTACTCAACCACCTTATCGGAGAGTGTAAATGCATAATGTAGGCCTATATCGTAATTTACCTAAACGAAATAAATCCCCAACCCTAATATTTGATTTGAGGCCTTCTTTAATACAGTTAGAAAAAAATTACTTTTCAACATGTAAACAAAATAAAACTTTTAGCTTTCTTTTCAGGATTAAGGACCTTATTGCACCATAGTAATAGCGGCACCATGTACGATAAGTAACCGGATTTTTATGCAGTATGACGTTATCGGGAATACGTAGCGGAACAGCGCCACGTACGACCCGTGATCCATAAGTAACGGATTCATGCAGATACAGTGTGCAGTATGCTTCCACTCTCTTGATCGTGTGTCCTATCCCGATTTATTAGGATCCCTGGTCCAACAGAGGTTCCAGGGGACGTGACATCAGATGACAGTGACGGCCATGACAGTTGCATCAGTTGATATACATCTGAGCAAGTTTGGATGTTTGGACTAATAATTTGGGAAGGAGCAGGCTGAGACTGTTGAGCTTGACTTGAAGTGTAAGAACAGTGTATGAATAGCAGGCCTGATGAATAGTATTTAGACGGGATGGTAACTGCCACCGCATGTTTCATAACATGCAGGTTATTCCTTTGAGGCTGCGAATTCAGAGGGGTGGACACCAATACAAAATTCTTTCCCACTATGTGGACACCAGATCGCACAAGCATCATTCCTCATTTGTTTACATGCTCTCAGCCTCAGTCTTTCTAAATACATAAAAAATAACAAGCCCGACGAATTGGCATACCAATGATCCAAGACCCATTGGACCAAAAGGAATTTAGTATTCTGCATGAGGCTGAGGATACGAATCGGCTAACGTTAACAGAAATAAACCGCATGTTAAAGCCTGTTGTTCCCCCGATTTATGTGTATTTGTTCCCTACTTGATATGAGAGCCTTGGCACTTGCACATACACCCCATCAAGTACCTTGGGAAAACAGGGAACACAAATTGCGTTGTGATGGTAGAGCAATAATGCATGTTGCAAAGCCATATTATAATACTGTGCTAATAAAGGGGTAACACTAAAACGTGGTTTTGTTGAATCTTGGGAATGAAATGGATTCGAGGGCTCAAATTAAGGCGACAATGAAGAAAAAATACGGCCTCCTTTTCATCTGATATAAAACATCGATACACTCCGCACTTACAGTTACTTTTATCACCCCAATCATATTGCTATTATTGCCGATTGGGATACTATTGAACGAGGAGGTCAATCATGTTTAGTTTTGGCCGGCTGCAAGGAATGCACCACACAATTGCACTCTGCAATAAGCCATGCTGAGTTAGTCATATCATTGGATTCTCACATCGGTTTGGCCACTTTTGTGCCCCCATGTCAGATCTGACATATCTGCATATCAGACACGGCCTATTCGGGTTTTATTCCGTTTAGCCTCCATTTGGTTGGAAGCTAAAGGGGAATTTATACCGTTTACCGAGTTTTAGAGAGGACGTACTTATATCGATACATTTACACAAGGGAGCCTTGTGTTTTTGTCCAGCTGAGTATATCGCACGTCTTCGGGGCATATGGGATAAATTAGTCTGCCGATTAAAATGGAATGTGTTTTCCACGTCAAAAGTGGTATAACGCTTATTACCTCTTAATTGTTATTGCGGATGTTTGATCGCATTGAAATATGCAGAGCGTAGCCAGCCCAGTGGTCCCGAGAGGGCAATTCCTGGTAGGTGCAACAAAATTTCCCCATCACAAGCAAAAATTTCCCTTTTTTTAAAAAGTGTTTATAAAATCATTTGTAAGGGCGCTGATTTGAACATAAATATCCGTATTTTATTTCCCCATGTCCCCTCAAAAAAAAATTTCAGAGGGGGCACTCTTTCCCCCCTTCTGCCCCAACCTGGCTACGCCCCTGGAAATATGCCTATTTTGGCACCCATTTACAAAGTTGTAAATGGGACAATTCTCACTGTGCGAGGCTATCGGGAGTCCACAGATTCAGTAAGTCTGTGATCAGGCTGGTTTTGAAATCTATACAACTAAATTTTGCCGACAGGGCTAAGGGACTCTGATAAGCACAAGGCCGCTATTGGGGATATACTCTCTTGCTATGATTTTATCCACATTCCCCGCAGGAACAGAAAGGGGGGTGGTGTTTGCAATTACTTCCACAAGGATCATCAAACACAAGGCCCCGTGTGAGGTGTCAAATCATCACTTTTGAAAGTCTTGCTGTGGATTGATTGGTTAAAGGAAACTTCTCACCTGGAATAAACTTGTGGCTTATATCTCGTGCACATCCCCCACTTTATAGTAAGAAGATAACGTCAACTCCCGCATGGTTTGATGAATTCTAAGATGATTATCTTAACTTATGTGCGTCTACATGTAAATTATATTGTTGGAGGATTTGAATTTCCATTTGGATTGTAGCTGAGATACCTGATGCAACAATTGAAAGAATTCTTGAATCCCCTTTTTTAATATGTCACAATTATCCATGAACCTACGCACATAAATGGGACACAACTTGGATTTTCGTTAATAACTCGCTCTGCGATAACCTAGAAACCGGCCCATGTACATCCGTGTTGTCTGACAAGGTTTGTTATCACATGCAAATAAACCCTCGATAAACCCACCAACAGTCAAAACAGCAATTTCCTACCGCAAATTGAAGACTATTAACCAACATGATTTTAAAATGACATAGAGAAGTAGAATTACTAAATACTCCTGAATGGAATCTGACAGACTGGATGTTGCAGGTTGATACTACACTGAGGAACATTCTCAACAAGCATGCCCCTCTTATGCATCGCAATTTCATCCCACTTGAAGCTCCAACAACCCTTGGTTTTAGAGTGATGAAATTGCCCAAAAGCAAAAAGAAAGCCCGCAAACAACTTGAAGGCGATGGAGACAAACAGAATGAATTGACAGAGATCTATTAAAACAAACAGCGTCTTATTGTCACTCAGACTGTGGCAGATGCTAACGCCACACATATCAGAGAAAAATCCAAGACTGTAACAAAGATCCAAAAGAAGTGTTTAAGGTATGAAGCTTTGCACATCAAAAAGGGAAGCCTAAACTACCTTCTTCTGACCAATGTAGAAGACTTGCAATTCTTAACAATTTCTTCACTTCCCAAATTATTCGCATCCGTGAAAGCCTTGCGATAACTCATGATATGAACACGGATTCATTCAACTGCGAGTTCTAACAATCAGATTGTGACCTCTTTTACGCAGATTTACACCTGCATCTCAGGATGGAAATTTCACAAACTGATATCATCAGCTCTATCTGTAATAATCATGTGACCTAGATCCACTGCCACTTGGATGCTCAAAGAGTCATTTGGATACCCTAGCTGCCAACTATCACCAACATCGTCAATCTCTCCCTGGATAATGCTTCCTTCCAGAACTGCTTTCAAAAATGCTCCACTTGGTCTCGACAATACTCAAGAAGCCCACAACGGGATGAAAATAATTTCAAAAATTATCGCCCAGTTTCTAATCTCAATTGTTGTCAAAAATCAGGGAGAAAGTACCGTGCCTCTCGCCTTGAATGATTTACTGTCTAAGAATTGAATTATTTGAGCCGTTTCAATCCGCCTACAAAAAATACGATGGAACTGAAACTGCATTAGTAAGAGTGCAAAATGATATCTTATGTTCTCTTTGAAATAACAAATATGGGGTCTAGTGCGTTGGATCTGTCTGCAGGCCTTTTTGACACCATAGACCATGGACTTTTAAACAAATGTCGCCTGGAGTCTATTGGTGTCAAAGGTCATGATCTCGACTGGGATTTGCTCATTTACCTTAGCAAACAGAAAGCAATCTGAAAATATTTAATGGAACTTTATCTTACCTTCAATGCTTTGTTTGGAGTCTCAGATTCAGTGCTTGGGTCACTGCTTTTCATTATATATTCACGCCCTATTGCTGATATTTGCTCGTAAACATGGACTTAATGTACACTTATATGAAGATGACACGCAACTCTATTTTTTTCCCAGAGCCTATCAATAGTGTTCAAAGCCTATCAATAGATCGTCTTATTCCATCAAGTACTTTCAAAAATATGCTCCACAAATTAGTGTTTCTCACATGACTATGGTATCAACCATTGCCCCCCTGCCCCCGTCAAACAAGTGGCGCATTCTTGGTGTTATTATGGACAGTTCAATGACCCTTGCTCCTCAAACAGCATTACCCAATCCGCTTTTTCTTTCGTCATCTCAGAAACCGGGCAGAATAAAAGATACCATTAGGTCCTTAAGCAACTGACACTTTGGTCCATGCATTTATTTCATTCACTTTGACATGGGTAATGCGCTCCTTTCTGGAACTTCCTACCAAGCAATTCATCTCTTGCACTTACACAAAACATGGCTGCCGGATCATCACTCGTACAAAGCCGTCTATGCATATCTCTCCAATTCTGTTTGACTTACACTGTCTGCCAGTCAATTTTAATTCCATACATTGATGCTTCTCACAATACCGTTCTTTAATGGACTCGCTCCTCATATATCACGAACTTCTTCAATTTTACAAACCCTTGACGCTCATGTCTCCGTTCTGCAACAAAAGGACTGTTAGTTAACTAAATCATCCTGGTCGTGGGGGGATCGTGCTTTCTCAGTGGGTGCCCCTAGGCTGTGGGAAACACACTTCCTTACCATATCCGTCATCCATCCTCAATGAGGCTTTAAGGCTCGCTCAAAACCATTTATTCACATTGCCATGAACAGAATCAAGTTAGAATTGGTATTCGCAGTGACTTTAACTTTTGTTTTTTCTGTATATTCTCTGTATTGTTTTCTGCGGTTGCTCTGTCTGCGGCCATGACGCTTCTAGCGTATTTGTGCCGCATTATAAATGTTTCATTATATTATTAGTATTATTCAGTAGAAGAGTTTTCTGTCAAGGGCAGCCACTACGAGTACCCTATTCCTTTTTTGTATCTTGTCAATTCCTCGTAGAAAAGGGGTCAACAGTTTCTGCAAGTATTGAAATTTTTTGGTGCTTTCTAGAAACAATTTTTTTTGAAATTTTGAGTTCAAATTGGTTTTTTTTGGGGTAAATTTTATTGTATTTTTTGCCTCTGATTTTCCAGTTGACAATTAGTAGGCATTGTTTCATGCAGCATCACTTTTCTAGCTGCTTATGTTGATAATGACTAGCCCTTATAGATGCATTTGCAGCCTACTGTTTTAACCTGGTTTGGCAATGTGTGCTTGCCAATTACATGTTTGCTTGCTAGCTTGGGTCATGGACTTTTAACAAGGACACATCCCATGCGTTGGATACAAGCTCAGTACCATCTGGTCAACAATGAACATTTATAATCATGCTTTGTACCAGTAGTTTTACTACAATGGCTACATGTAAACCTTTCTGTACCTTTAAAAAATGGTTTATTTTTCTTCAAAAATGTAAACTTGTTAGTTTCCATAATAAGCCCAGTGCATCCACCCAATCAATAGAATTTCTGCTCCTTTATTCTGGTCAGTCAGATAGTATATCTTCTACTCCTATAAAAATCCAATCATTTCTTTCTCAATTTAAAATAAATGTCTTGGAAATATTTCTTGATCCCCAAACCTTTCCTCTGTGTTGTGTGCCTGTCGTATCCCAGTCGTCCCTGCTCTCTGGCTGTTGCCATGATGTGTATGTGTGTGCCTATGTTGTGTGTTTAAACATAGGTTCCCAAAAAATAAGAATTAACAATTGAACAAATCTGTTTGCTCAGAACAAGACCAAGAAAACCCATTTGTATGTACATTTACATTTCCTACATGTTGTGGTGTGTGTGTGTGTGTGGTGGAAAACAGTACATTTAAAAACCCTAATTTTAATTTAAATATTTGTGTGTGTGTGCATGCTTCTATCATGGATTATTGGATGATGGCTGGAGGATTGATGGATGGATGGGTGGGTGGGTGGGGCTGGGTGGTGTCCAAAGAAAGAATTCCGTATACTTTCTCGTTATTACGGCATCCTTTGACATTATTTTATTCATTAACTAATTAGAGACTTCTGAAAAGTGATCCTTTGTGCTCACTCTTTAGCTTCTTGTTAACAGAATAAAACACTATATGTTATACAAGATTGATGCTTAGGTTAAAGTGTTTCAGACGATATATTTTATTTGTAGTGTTTAAAAAACATATCATGTGTGTGCTTTAATGTCTGTCTGGGTCTTTTTTGGTTAAAGTGTTGTAATGTGTTTCTCTCTCCTGCCCAAACTCTTGAGGGCCCAATTTCAACCAAATTTGTCAGAAGAACCCTTGGTCCAAGCTCGGTTCATATAGGGTGTTTCACAGCTTGGGCCAATTAAGGGGCAATCTTTTGAAAATCTCTGGAATTTGTTTTTTTTTTGTCATTTGCAGCACTCCATTGTTATGATCACAATCTTGGTCAGAAGATCCACTGGCCCCAAACCTATAGGGGGGTTTAACAGATTGGATTCAAGGGTCACAACATGCTTGACACCAAATTCATTGGCAGAATCACTCAATCTGACACGTACCCTATGGGGGTGTTCACCGCAGATTGGGTCAAAGCTCGTGTGTGCTGATAATAAAGGTGCATTTTTTTGTCAGTTAGGGTAAAGATATATAATTTGTTCTCCATCTAGCCTAAACATTTTGAGCCAATTGCAGCCTAGCTTAGTCCGAAAGCCACTGACTCTGTGGTGTCTCAGTCTCGAAAGGACACCCTTGACCCCTATATGACCTTTTAATAACGCCATCATCAGTGTTACACCACAACTTTTGCGACCACAAATTAGAGGCAAGACTTATGGTTCGAGAACCACCTTGTTCTTAATTACCAACATTTTTTGTACCAATAATTTGTTTATCATAGTATTTTTTTTCTTGTAGTAAAATACTGGTATCAACAAAATATTAGTCCTCTTTGAATACCATCACTATGATAGGCTTCTGCATATTGATGCTCTGGTCTCTATATGATTAGAATTCCCCTGACGATGAATCAGCTGGTGGCGGTCAAATTGAATGTTGTGTTGCAGACACTGTCGCAGTCCTGGATGCTGCTAACAACTTAAGCTAAATATGACAAAACTGACTTGTCATGTTCACAACTAGCATTTGATGCAACATCCAGATAGATCATATTCAATTGCCAACACTAAATTCATCAACCATTCTTCTTCGCTCGCATTTAGGGGTATTGCTTGATGAAAACATGTCAATGGATGACCAAGTGAAAATTTGTCAGTCCGCTTATTTTTCAAATTCGAACATCAGCTCACTCGAAAATTTTGTCTGACGACACTGCCTCAACTCTTGTTCATGCCCTTATCACCTCCCCGACTTGACCATGGTAAGCTCTTTTGTATGGTAAGTTCTAAACAACTTCTTGATAACTTCAGGCGAACACAATGCAGCCGCTCGTGTTCTCTCAAAAACTCGCAACTATTATCACCCTACTCCAACTCTTAGCCACTTCATGGCTACCTATTCGACAACGTATCCAATTCAAGATTTCCTGCTGCTAAACATGAACGCACTAAACGGACTTGCACCATCTTACCTTTATGATCTTCTCACGCCATACTTTGTGCCAACCCGGACTCTCAGATGTCAGATAAACTTCTCTTATCATACCCAGAACCTGATCATCATTTGTGATAGAGCTTTTTTCCTTCATGTGCACCAAAATTTTGGAACTCACTTCCTATAAACATTTTCCGCTGTTTTGTTTCCAGTTGAATGACTTTAAAAACAGTCCTAAGACTATTGTTTTCAATCTGCATACTGTTTAAATTATTGCTTTTCATTTTGCTATTTGACTCTCCAATGTAATTTTGTTCAAGTTTCCTTACTGTATGTTTTGCCTCCTCCTTTTTACATGTTCATGGTGAATTATTGTTTCTTCTGTTTACTTGTTCAGCGCCTCGGAATAGGTTGCCTAGATAGATGTGCTTTATAAATGCTAGTATTATTATTATTATAATGCAAGAAAGTGTACGGCAATAAATGTTATCTAAGCTTATAGTTTGGCATATCGAGTAACCTTACATATATGTTTATAGAATGCAATTTGTACACCTTTTTCCGTGTATAAAGGAACATTAAAGCGTCCAAACATCTTGACATACTAATTGCATATATGCAACTCTGGCGCGGACTCCCAATTTTTCCCGAATTCCCGATTAGGAACTGCCGCGCGAATGATATTGACTTAGTCTCCTTTTTGTGGTCTGTTCAAACAATAAATGGGACCTCTTCATTCCCTGTGTTTTAGATCGAAATTTGTCCGCATTGAAGAGACTACCATTAACATTAATAGTATCGCCCATCCCTTACCTACATTTATTACTCCCGATTAGGGCTGTTCAGATCTGATATGACAGAAAGCACAATAATGGGACCATAAACTTTCCACAATGGGGGAAAAATAATTTCTATTAATGTGTTAAAGTTAACTAGTTTAACTTTTCCATAGGCACCCCTACTTTCAATTTAAGGTGAAAAAAATATAACTTTTTCCGTTTAATTCTTTCCACGATCGATATTAGTTTGAGAATACCATGTGAGTATAATAGGAAATGTGTAACATTTTTTAAAATTAAACTAAGTATTGCTCAGATTGGTCTACTAGGCTTGAATACTACAAATATCCGCAAGGTTTTAACCATGTAAAATCATATTGTAATAATATATTACCAATTCTGTAAAACACAACATAACAATACTGCTATGTGACATGTCCAGGACGGGATACTGCGAAATGAATGGTAACGTTAGCACTCCTCGCCCTTGTGTAACTTTTAAACAATTATCTATAGTATAGCCACGGTGAAAACTGCCATATTTTGGTATCTGCTATGAGATGCACAATATATCATAACATTAGCACCATTGCCATCAAAAGATAATAACTTTAGCCCGGGGGCCTCCATCCAAATTCTGTCACGATTAAACAACTTCTGTCAAATAATTAGTAACGTTGGCGTAATACGACAATCGACATTGGATAGCGCCATGCAGCGCTCACGCTAAGGATTTTTATTTGTGTAGCAATTTTTGCAACAGCTCTTGCTTTGATCATATTGATAGTGCAAACGTATGGGGAAAATTGCTACACAATCTTAAAATTGCATAGCAAATGGCAGAAAATGTGTAGCAAACTGCTATGCTAAACAAGCTATCGCGAGCCCTGGCACCATGCATGTACCCACTGCGACAACATCGTGCATGCGTAATCTATACAGTATGTGTATCCATGCATGATCATC
Source organism: Ophioderma brevispina (assembly GCA_023653785.1). Lineage (NCBI taxonomy): Eukaryota > Metazoa > Echinodermata > Ophiuroidea > Amphilepidida > Ophiodermatidae > Ophioderma > Ophioderma brevispina. The sequence goes on from JAMKCH010041278.1 coordinate 11,005, forward strand.
TATCATGAATACAAACAAGCACAATTACATTGAATTTCTACACACACGCTCTGGTTTCGTGGCCCACAGACTGCACCATTCTGTGCTATTGTTACTTGTAATATTATTGATGGAATGATTTAGGTACCAGATTATAAAAAAAAGTAAACATATCTTATTCAATTTCGCACTGCCATGTCATGACTGACCACCAGCCATGATGAAAATTGATAGATGTTGATCGATCTAGTTGTAAGATAGGCTGGGCAGCCCACAGCTTATATTATTTGAATATAGCGAGCTTGTGAAAACCGAGAACTGCAAAATTCTAGTTCAAAACCTAAATTTCACCACTTTTAATTCTTTGTTTTTAACCCCAATCACCCTTTCACATCATATTAGACCAATTTGGATAGTTGATATTCCTCCTGTCGCTTTTAATGATCATGTAAAATAAATTTGGTTCTACCAAAAATAGGCCACACATTTTCGCACTAACAACACCACAAACCAAAACATCGTTTAGCCCCCAATATTTCACAGTATAGAACAATAGTACGCTTTCTTTCCCTGATACCAAATTTTCAAGCTACTTCTGTAAAATCTGGGGTCCCAGGGAACGAGGCTTTTTAAAGCTATCGGACTATGGAGGACCTTTTAGGATTTTTCATCAGATTGCAGTTTTCGTTTTAAACCAATGACAATGTCTATTTTTGGGATTTCTTTTTCTCCACTGCTTGCCATGCACAGCTGTTTGGACCCACTGTAATTGTTTCCCTTTACTTTTTATATCCCCCTGGGCAAGCAAGCAGTGGGATATTGTGATAGCCGCACAATGTCTGTATGTGTACTGCCAGTATGAAATCTGCTTCGAAAAGTTTGAAGTCCAATTTACACATTATTCATGTTTTATGGGAGTCCAATTGTGTGAAAATATCAGAATCCAAATATGACATGATAAATTGGATGATACGCGCCAATATAATTTGGTCTCGGCTATGAGTTTTTAAAAATATATTTTGCAACGCATAGGTCGACCAATTAATTTGGGCGTCATCGATCCAATGTTATTATCAGACTTTGGGTTTAAAGTTGCAGTATGGGTTTCCTTCATACTGTGCTGATGTTAAAGTTCTATACTACGGTCACAGTGTCATCTGAGGTCATGTTTGTGTGGGGTATGTATAATATGTATGTGTGTTTTTGTGTGTTCCATTTTGGGTAAGGTTTTCATTTTTCATGTCTCCTCCCTTCGAAAAGTTTTAAGTCTATTTTCACCGACTTAGACTGGGGGTTAAGGTGCAATGGGGGTTCCTTCCTGTGTTGGATGATGTCAAAGGTCATGGACCAAGGTTCAAAGGTCAGGGACCAAGGTCAAAGGTCATCTTAGAGGGGGATGTGCATGGTTCCAGACTGGCCATGATCCATACAGTCGCCCAACTGATAATAATAACCAGTTCTTGTTTTCAATGCACCTTGTCTTTCTAGATTCTGGGGAATGAGTGTGGTGAACAGCCTAACACGCCTCACCCTCGGTCGTTCGTAACTGAATTCCTTCCTTCTCCAATCTAGAGACCCAACATCTCCACATCTTGGAAAAACTATCATCTGTAAATGGATGTGATTATGAGATGATCATTGTAAGCATTGGGTGGATAAGGAATCGCCATGGCAGGGTTTACACAGGTCAGTGTAATAATTTATCATGTGAGTTAAAGAAGGTCATAAATGCAATAGCTGCCATGTGATACATCTGTGTCGTGATGCTGCCATGTATGACTCTGAACTTATCTTTGCTTGAGTCCAGAGGGTGTTTTGAGTCAATCCCACAATGCACCAGTTTTGGGAAATTTCACCTCAATAGGGTCATGTGATCGCATAAAAATCCTATTCTTAACATATAAAAACCCTGACTTTAACACTCATTTTAGCCCACTAAGCATTAGTACTTAGGG
>JAMKCH010041279.1:0-34857 GCA_023653785.1 Ophioderma brevispina
GGATAATATATTATTGAAATACGTCCACAGAAATAATGATTTTGATTGGCCGACGCCGAACGCGTTGCCGAAATGTCGCAACGCGTTGCCGAACTGTCGACAAAGCGTTGCTACGTTCTCGCAAAGAGTTGCTGGGCAATACGTTATGGCTTATGGCTTGCCATACAGGAGACCGGCCGGTGCCGGTGCGGAATGCCACTCACTTGCGACGGTCACTGCCTGCCTGCCCTGAGCCTGGCTGCGGCCTAGTTCCAGACTGAAAACGCAGAGGTCGCCATTATCTTAAAAACGATGTACATGATCATGAACGGCCCTCTGGTTTTCAGGAACGGATCTATTTCGGGATATTGACCGAATAACAATAATCAAGTATTTCCTCCTCGATTGTTACAACAACAAAAGCAAGTTACATGAAAATTCCATTGATAGAAGAATCTCACTAACCTTGTCTTCCAGATGTGGCAGTTTCAACCGGCTACCACCACTGGAAAATAATGTTTTTTAATTAACGTATTTTTCGCTCAACACAAATTGGCAATTTGATCCATAAGTTCAGCCATTGAGCCAATGGGGGATACCAGGGTCAACACTTGGACAACAACTTACAGGATGTATGGGTATCATTTTGAGTGTTTGAACACGACTTCGAACGTGTCCGCCGGCAGTGTCGGGCCAGGACATTATGAGTGAAAAGCGCGGTAGTATCATGGGCCAGTCGTTTTAAATGGAGATAAAACAAGGATGTTTCGAGCTATTTGGCCCGGTATTGGGACCAGAGAAGTACTAACGTGATATGCTTTTATGAATGGACGGTAGGAGGGTAGAATTTGTTTTAAAAACTAAGTAGGCTATTTGGCGGCTCCCAATTTAAATAAAACAGTGTTTGCATCAGTCAGTATCCATTGCCAGGTAGTTAGATCCCACGGGCGTATTGACTTCGAAAAGGAAATCAAAAATTTCTATGGAGATGAGATTTGATTCAAAAGCAATTTATCGCAAGGTAGGCTTATTTTAGTGGAAGGACCAGTACAAACTCTGAATGCATCACCTATTTCATTTGGCGATTGCCAAATAGTGAAACAAAATTAATAAACCACATGGATACGCACTAACTGCCGGGAATTGGGCAAGGGGGAGATTAAATGTGTGTATGTTGCTTTTAAATTGACATTCTGACATGATTTATCATAAGCAAAAGGTACTTTAAGATTTGGATGAGCGTTCCCTTTTGGCACTAATAAATAGAAGGATTCAAATTTGTCCCTCAGAAAAAGTCCTGACACACCTTCTGCTCCTTCCCCCTACCCCACCCCCACCCATTTGTAAAGGTCGGTTGGTGCCACTGATTATTTTACTGTCAGACAGGCACTGTAATTTGTATTTGATAGCATGGATAGATACAATTCCAAAATAACATTGACGCGATATGGCGATGCCCATTGATTTTTGAAACGACTGGTAAAAGATACACGTTCAATAAATGATACGACCCACACTACATGTTCAATCACTCCAACAAGAACATGGCACATTCTTTTTCGAGTTCATATTGCTGTGGGATAGATCTAGCTACCTGACTTCCTGTCGTACGCCTTCATCCAAATGGTACCTGTCCAAAACGTCCCTCGAGTAGATCTGCATTGTCCTTTTTTTCCCTTGAATTTTATCTTATTTGAAGGAAATAACGATTCAATGAGCAGAGTGATGTCTGAGTGTCTAGAGCAGACAGCCTAGAAATAGAATTTAATAGCTCTGGGACATTTGGTAAGTTTTTGCTGAACGAAAGGAGTTCCTTCACAAATTTAGCCTGTTCTCGTTATATGTACATGTACATTGCCCCCGAAAACTGAAGTGTACCAAAACTAGAGTCAGTAGATGATCACGAGTAGTGTTAAAAGATATGTTTACCTCCTCTGGTTTTTGGTTACCAGAACATAGATTCTCCGCTGGGCCAAGCTGGCACAGCCACATGAGTACGATCGCTACTAACAACCTACATGTTTCCGAATGGCCGATCCTGTATATCTAATAATCGCTTTTTGCTATTTGAATAGTGAAGCTTGAACCGTATCTTCTGGAAGAAGGCTAGCGTAAGCATTGCATGATTGGGTGCATAACTTCCGAATTCGACAGCACACGTGGGTTGACCTTGACCCCGGGCTTGGACATTTTCGCATTGTCATAGTGGGATAGAATGCTATGTGACACTTCATCCGTCCAATTCATCCCCGGACATTTAATCCCCGGACGATTCATCCCCGCGACGATTCCTCCCCCACGAATTTCATCCAATAAAAATAAATTGATTGTTTCGTTTTTTTTAATGTAACAAAGTGATTAAACCAGCGAAAAATTAGGCATGAATAACAAAATTAATGAAATGAATCATATAAACGTCGGCGGGAGGTACCGGTACATAAAAGTAGGCATATGCGGGATGTCGCAAGTAGATCCGCCGGTTCGATCGCTCCCCCTCTTCAATGACGTGACTTACACGTTGTTACTGAGTCTTATCTCGTAATAATAAACCCAAAGAAAAAAAACCACATTTACATATGTATGCTGCCACGTTTGTTTTTATGAATAACACTAATATAAATTACCTTTAAACTTAGATTAAACAATTGTAAAGATGCTTCATGCGCCGGCTTTTGCTCCCGATCGCGGTGCAAAATGCTGCACCCTGTAGATTTGTATATGCATAGCTGCGGCTAATGTTGAATGCTTCATGTCTATGATGTGACTTACACTCTTTTACTTAGTTCTTATTCTCAGTACTACAAAAAGTAACCAAAATACATGCTATGTGCCACGTTTGTTTTTATGATAATCACTAAAATAAAAAAAAAAATTCTTAAAGACACTATCAGTGATTTGAAAAATATTTGAAATTTGCAGGACTAGCTTCAAAGTGAAGGAAAAGTGTGTAGAATTCTCATAAGTTACCTTTTCCAGCTGTAAATTGACAGAAAAGGAAGAAACGGCAGTGTTCCAAGATACGATTCTCCATTCAATTACGTGTTGTAGTAGTGGCCGTTTGGACAAAATGACTCAAATCTCATCCCCGATCCTGTCCTATTAGGATAGGTTGCTTCTGGTCTTTCATTTGCAGGGTATTTTAGGATACCTGTATCTTGTTACTACGTGCAAAAATCTGATTTTTGCCTGAATTTTTTTCGATTTGCTGATTTAGCAATCACTTATAGTGTCTTTAAATTTAGTTTAAAAACACTTGTAAAGATATAAGAGAGCTTCATGCTTCATCGCCGGCCTTTGCTGCCGTCTTAAAAATGACTTGCATATACAGCATATATTCACAAAAGAATTTTAATGTCATCTATCTTTTCATGTGACATGTAGTTTTATTTGATATAGATTAGAAACTGAATAGATTTCCATACTTTATTTGGTCTGCATAAATACGAAAAAAAAAGGGTTACGGGCTATCTCTAAATCTTCAAGAATTCCATCGAAAATAGAATTTGATTCAAAGTTGTTCTTATACCTCAATTCAATTTTCCATTTTTGATGGAAACTTTCCAAAAAAACCTATCAACCTTTTTCCAAACGCACCATGTTCTCCTCCATCTAAGTGACTATACCTGCTGGGGTAGGTTACTTGGGACCTTTTGAGGTAACCATCCAATAAAGGAGAAGTTATATGACTGTAAAAAATGACTGCATATACAGCATATATTCACAAAAGATTTTAAGTCATCTATATTTTTTCTGTTGACATTTAATTTATTTGATTAGATTAGAAACTGAATAGATTCCATACCTTTATTTGGCTGCATAAATAACTAAAACGGGGCTTACGGGCTGGGGATATCATCGAAATCTCCAAGATTCCATCGAAAATTAGAAGTGATTCAAAGTTGTTCTTAGACCTCAATTCAATTCCATTTTTGATGGAAACTTCAAAAAACTCTCAACCGGTGTCAACCGCACCATTGTTCTCCATCTACGTGAATATACATGTGGGTAGGGGTTACTTGGGAACTTTTGAGGGAAACCATCCAATAAAAGAGAATTCATGACTTTTAAAAAATGACTGCCTAACAGCATATTCACAAAAGTTTTAAGTCATCTATACCTTGTGAAATGTAGTTATTTGATATAGATTGTGTGCTTAGAAACTGAATAGATTCATACCTTTATTTGGCTGCATAAATAACTAAAAAGGGTTCACGGGCATATCTAAATTCAAGATTGGTGATGGGGTTCAGCTTTCGTTATGTTAACCATTCACTTCTCCCATATTCACACGGATATCATTTTAAATTTATGAGGTAGACACCAAAATGGAAACTTATGATTGTGGAATGCCTTAATTTTATAACGCAATAACACAAAAAAAACGACTGAGTGGCTATATCACAAAATATTTAATATTCGATTTAATCAAACATGTTGAAAATTTGAGTTACATAAGTTTATTTCTCCTCTACAACTGCTCGTCACAACTTCGTAACAGCCGGATATTCTTAAAACCTGAACTAATGTTCTTTAAGTTTTCCGTAATATGGTTGCACTAAATAATCTGTTATCTGTTTACGGCCCGTATTAAAAAAAACCAGAATAACTAAGGTCTTGCTTATCGTTTATAGGCTACTCCACTTTAGTAAATATGGATCAGAAGTCATGCCAATGGCCATTTAACGTTTTACACAAGACAAGACGGTACTTGACCACTGGTAAAGCAATGTAGCATTTAAAATTAGTGTTTGATGTAATATTCTAAATTTCGTCTGTCGAGTTCCGGGACACATCAACTATATCGCTTCTTTCGGTGTATTCGAGACTTACAGATTTGCGATGCGGAAATGTATTCGTATATTATGATCTAGCTCACATTTCATCATTTTTGGGGGATTCCAGAATTCCAAGTTAGTTAAATTATCTAAAACAGCAAGTTAGACTTTCGAGAGGTCGCTGAATATTGGCACAGCGTAATCATCACAGGCCTTATAGGCCCCATATGACCAAGCACCAGTGGTACAGATGGACGGATGCGTATTCCATGGAAAACGCTTTTCAATACGAGAAGAATTGTGCCGCTTGGATGCTGTTACAACAAGAATATAAGGCTTTATTCCGTATTGAAAAGCGTTTTCTATCGCCGCTATATAACATATAACAGAAACAAGACACCGGCTCGGTAAAGTATGATCGTCAAATCGAATCTCCATAATGTTTATACTCAAGTCGTGTGTTTGTTTTCAAGTTCGCGTTTCAAGTCTAAAGTGTTATATCTTGACTGATACTCTAAAGTTAATCCCGCTCACAATTCAGAAGCAATAACCTCTTGCGTTTTCTTCAGCAGTCCATGTAGAACTGTCGACCTTTAAGTTCCCACGGTATATTCGATTATTCTTATTATATATTATTATTAATAATATATATCTATACCGTAGTCTTTCATCAACGTAGGTCGGCTGAGAAAAATGTTTTTGAATTGTCAATTCGGTTCACTCTATATGACACTATCATACGATGTACAATGAAGCGGAATAATCGCATTGTCATTGCGTAACTTTTTTCAGTTTAGAAGTAAATATGATGCGAAGAATCTGAAGGAAATTGACAGAAGAATCTGGATCAGCTTACAAATACATACATATTCAAAAAATACTGAAAATACACAAAGAAAGTTATACAAGTTCTTTTTGTATTAGTTTCCTTATAATCTTTAATTAAAAATTGATTAAAATTTTTATATTTTCCAATTATACTGTCATTAGGATTCATAATTCATATTAATAAATTTATATTTATACATTTATTTATGCAAGACATCTTTATCTAATATGAACCAAAAAACAAAAAACTTATATTAATTTCATTTTTGTGTTCTATGTGAATTTTTGTGCTCGGCCTGGCTTTAGTCCAAACGGTGCATTTCAGATAATTTTGTGTCTTTGTTTAATAGTCTTTCAACAATGCTTGATTGGAACAAAACGGTAATATTTTGATAGGAGCTGTTGAGCTACATTTGGGCATATATAGTTTGCTACTACCTACTCAAACTTTAACTTTCCGTACACATAACAAATTTCGCCCATCAACCTCTTTGATAATGTTATCAGTTGCATTAGTTTGTTGATTTAAAATTTTGATAACGTAATAAACCCTATCTTTCTTTTCTGTAAGCAAAATGTTTGTTTGCCATACTGTGCCGAAACTAATATGTTGTTGGCAATATTATTTTTCCCGTATAGATATTGTTACTTAAATTTTAAAAACATAAAAAATACAATTTTTTGGTACAATTTTTTTCTGGGGAGTGTCTTTTACCTCCAAACTTGCACCGTTTGTTCCAATGAAAAAATCGAAACGACCATATTCTAATACAGAATGCACCGTTTAACCAGCAATCGGACCTTTAATGGTTATACTATATATCTAAACTGGACCTTTGATGGCTATACTATATCCAACTAATAAAAGGACAAAAAATAAAATAAAAACAAAACACACACCACAACAACACAAACAACAGAATCAAAAGAAAAAAGAAGAGCATTGCACACTTTTTAAAATATCATTCTACTCCTTGAAACCTAAGTTTTGCTTTTCTGTTTTTTTTTTTCGTATTTTCATTATTCTTTAATGCGTGGAAATTCTGGACAAAGGCAAAAAATACAACAAAACACCTCTTCGTCGGCTCCCGCTCCGGGCTTTCTCCATAACCCCATATCCCCCAGCAGCACACATACCACAGCAGGTTTTATACGGCTTTATACTGTGTACTTAACACAACGCACACACAGAGCCGAGCACACAATTCCTATTGCACGATTCAATAGGCTTGTTACAAAATACAACAACCTGCACACCATTCAACCATCCTCTTTAGTAGCCATAAATCTCCCAACCATGCAGTACATGACAATCAATAACACATCACACTATCACACCCCCCAAATCACTCTGTCACTCTTTGCGATAGGCCCATGCATTAAATTAAGCAGTCTGTACATGCCACAACTCCATTAAAAGCGTAATATTAGCTTAGTTTAATACGGGGTTGAAAGTGTACGGGGATGAAATGTACGGGGATGACGTGTCTCAGGGATTAAATCGTCGTCGGGAATGAAATGTCCTCGGGGAATGCAGTCGTCGCGGGGTGAATTGTCTCGGGGATGAAATTGTACTGGGATGAAGTGTCAGGTTTCCGTGGGGATATATGTTTCGTTGTCTCCAGATACGGTCCATTAAATATTACGCGATGCCAAATTGGGAGGCTGCAACACCGACGAAGCTTCGTCAGCTGCAAAAAGTGCAAGTGCATTTCATTCAGAAGAAAAACAAATCATAACTTAGATTATCGGAAGAAAATTCACATGGTAAGACAATATACAATAACCTGGTCATAAAATAGCCTACCATGCACAAGGCCTGCTACGGTGTAAGTTTTGTTTGTGGGTTTGCCTGCATTTACAGAGCAAGAATATTTGTTTTGCAAATTTTTAGAAATTATGGCAGATTCCATGATGATTGCATGCCCTTTCATGCTTTTGGTTTTCCAAAATTAAAGGTTAACGTATAAACTGGAAAAAGGTTTTTTGAATTATCATGCACTACCTTCTCTACCATGAGTCTGGCATTAACTACCTTCACAATCAGACTTACGCCTTGCCCTTTGGTACTTGGTTGGTATCCATGATTCCGGCTGTAAAGCATACTTGGTGTGTGCAGAATTGACGTCAAAAGCTCGTCGTGCAAGTAAAAAGATAACAGAGAGACCAAAAGCATAACAACACAGGGCACTATATACAGGAACTGAAGTAATGAATTAGATGAGTCTGGAGCCAGGTAGGGGAAGCATTGCCTGGATGGATTGCAGGGCCCCTTCCTTGACGATCAAACAGATGGTGCGCAACTGCATTGGCTGTTGAACTGTTGATCCAGAGACGTACACATCCGTGGATAGAAGGAGACTTGACGGGTCTATTGTGGGGTTGGATATTATTGTATTTGCGCTGATGATCAAGTCCTGGAGATTAATGCAGGTGACACACATATATGGGAAAGAGGGACATCAACCAGTCTATTGTGTATTTTATATCATGATGCGTGAGCAAGAAGTCTACGGACATGAGCGGAGTCCCATCCCAGGCTAGAAATTGATGATGTAACATGGGTTCTCTCCAGTATTCAGCCTTAGGTAGTTCCAATAATTGTAACTTATGGCATGCGTTTAAATTTGGACGTATTAATCTTGCCATACCATCTGCATAATTTACAACTGTTTCTGGGAGTTCCAATGCCATTTAAGCGCGGTTTGGAGATTTTTGAGATGTATATTTCCTAAATAAAAATAAAAATAACAGGTTCTTTGACATACATAGCACTCTAGAGTCTGTAGAATAATTGTCTTACCACTTTGTAACCGATGCATACAATTTGATCCCCAAAGTTCATGTCCACATGAGCACCAGGCGGCAAATTTGGCCCCATATGACCAAGGGTAACTTTCCACCTTAAAATTCATAATGTGAATTTTAATCTGGAAAAATGGTTATCCACATGATGCAGAAGACTCTCAAAGAATGCCTACAATATAACGTTTAGTGCAATAATGAATAGTTAATCCACTTTGCAGCTTAATTTTAGAGCAGAAGCTGTCGTGTATCTTGGCTTAAAGACACTATAGTGATTTGGAAAAATATTTGAAATTTGGCAGGAAGACTTCAAAGTGAAGAATAAGTCTAATAAATTCTCATAAGTTACCTTTTACAGCTGTAGAATTGACAGAAAGGGAAGAACCTGCAGTATTTCCAAGATACGATTCCTCCTTCAATTACGTGTTGTAAGTAAGTGTCCGTTTCGACTTAATGACTCAACTCCAAATTCATGTCCTTGTTACGTTGCTTCTGGTCTTATCATTTTGCAGGGTATTTAGGATACCTTACTTGTTACATACATGCAAAAATCTGATTTTTGATAAATTTTTTTCGATTTGCCTGATTTAGCAAATCACTGATAGTGTCCTTTAAATGCATTTTCACTACACACAACTCATCTTGACTAGATAGTCTACAGGATAACAGGCAGCCATTAAAAAGTAAAGACTCATCTATCATGATCATCAAGACTACGCTTACGTTCACCTAGCCTAGCCCCTAGCTACAGTCTGATATACCATAACCACTCTGGTATAAGCCCACCTTCGGGTATAAGCCCCACCCCCAATTTTTAAAAAATACAGTCTGACTAGCATACCTCAGGTATAAGCCCTGTGGTAAGATTTAATATTCAGGAACAAATTGGCCAGCATTACAACAAACAAATCACATTTCAAAACTGGAACTATTTACAGACCATCCAAGTGGGCCCAATGCCTTGGGATGGCTTGTTTACTCGAATGGCTTTGAAACTGGTGATGTGTGAAAATTGAACTTTTTTTATTTTTTATGTTTTAATAGCTGCTTACAACAAACTACATAAAATGGTTCTGTGAATAATATGCTTTGAAATAATATTTGCATTTGTATCCGATATTGCTTCCAAGTTCTAGCCCCTCCACGGGTATAAGCCCACCCCTATTTTGAAGTAAAATCTTTTTTTGGGGGTGGTTATACCCGAGGCACGAGTGCTTACGGTAATTTATGGATAGGTAATGAGGCATACGCGAGGTGGGACTGCTGAGCCAGGAGGAACATCGCCGTCATCGCACTTTGTTTCGCGACACGTAATTGCCAAAAACATTGGGGTTGAAGAATGCGCCGAATCTCCGTGGAGCTTGTTGCGCTGGATGAGGTACGTATCTCCTGTCCAGTAATTTTTAATCATACTGTAGTAGTCCTGCTAGCCAGTGTGTACATTGTACAATACAGTTGACAGTGTTTGTCCCATAAGCCCTCACTCTCCCCGCATTAACAAGTGCAAAATACACGAGGCTAAGGGCGATAGGCCCTACAGTTTTCACAAAATAGCCCCGTGAGAAATTTTGGCCCCATAGACTATAAAAAAGAGCCTATGTAGACGGACACTACAAGGCCAGGTACTTTTTAACAGAAATTGTCTACAATACATGTACATGAATTAGCCCTCAGGCTCATAACCCCCAAAAATTATTTTGGACCCTTGACGCCACTGATGACACGCATACGCCTTCAGGCTTAATAAAACATTTCCCAGGCCGTGGCGGAACAGGTTGGCGCAGAGTATCACCCTCGCCTTTCACCAATGAGGTCCCGGGTTCGATCCCCCGGTAGTGGCTCGTTCTCTGTGGCTTATGTAAATTTGGTTTCTCGATCAATATCGTTTTCCGCAGGTTGTCTCCAGGTACTCGGTTTACTCCTGATTCTAAAATGGATCGTCTGGCATAATCTTGTCTGGAATTGTGGTTTTTCTGACTACTGAGCGCCTTTTATGGCTGCCGCACAGCGCCTTGAGCTGTTTACGTGGAATATGTCGGGCGTTAAAAATACACATCATTATTATTATTACCGGATTCATGGCAACCGGTAAAATGTGCAAAAAAAACAAACAGTGAATTCAGGCAGCGAAATTGACTGTATGAATATCTTTAATTTGTTAATTTTTAAAAACAAACTTTTTGTTTGGCATAATTTTCAAAATGCACAGCATGATGACATTTTCCATCAGTGTTGGTTATTTTTTGTGATACGCTTTGGTTAGCCACGATCACAAACTTGTTGAAGTTGAACAAATTGAAGAGTGGACTGGTTTAGTAGCCTAATCCTTTTTACTTGAATCAACATCCTCATTAATCAGATGATTCCGATCTGGAAGCTAAACAGTGCAAGTCGCCATGAAGTCTATCGTCACACTTTTTCTGCAAGTTTTAACCACCGAAGTATATCTTCCGCCCCGTCTTCTGCACTGCTTTGGGCAGTGCATATCAACTTTGTCATTGCCATTTTTGAGCGTTTTTCAACGCGGATCTATATTAAATCACAACATGGGCGATCGGTAACTCCAATGCACTTAGCCTAAAGACATGTATGTGATACTGCACCTAGCCTAACCTAGGCCTACTGTCGTACTGATAGGTCCTAAACAACTTACAAGCATAGATGTACATTTTGGAAATTAGTACTAACCTGCTTGCTCAAATCGAATTTAAATTCTTGAAGTTTCATTTGAGACTCACACACAATTTTTTTACCCGAAATACCAATCATACCCTCTCAAATATCAAATATTTGCAGTATTAATAGTATTTACCACCTAGCACGTCCGAGTAGACATCTTATAATGGAGCGCACCACTAATGGCTCTCCCATAGGAATACACACCTTTTTGTAGGGGTTCCGGTTACACTAGCCAACTCCCTGCAATACGTGAGGCATCGTGTTTGGTACATGTATCAAAATAAAGCTCTTTTTCTGAAAATTTTATAAAATTTTGCTTGCATATGGTGTTGACCATTTACTTTTCACATTATTTTTCCATTAAAAACGCAATAGCAAATTTACCACCCCGCATCACAGTCACTCATATCTAGGAATGACCACCCTTGCACATCGTGCCGTAATCTTTGGTTTGCGATGACCCGGATTTTGTTTCTCAGCTTGTCAGTGAAAAAAAATATGCGATTGTCCTGGAAGATGTTACTTACTATACTAACGTGCTTAATTTCATAACAAAAAAAAAAAAAAAAATAAGTACCACAAACAACCAGTCATTGTCTCTCTAACCACAATTACCACAGAATTTCATGAAGTTCTCTGGAATGCTAATGTAATGTAATGCCAGCATTTATAAGTGCTCTTACACAAGTGGTATCACAGCGGTGTACAAAGAAAAACAAAAAAAAACAACAATGAATTTTAAAAGAAGTGGTCTTAAGGTGGTTACTTTTGAAACTGACTGAGTGAAGTAGCAGCATGGGGATTGGGAAAGGGAAGATTGTTCCAGAGTGCGGGCAGCTGGCATAAAAACCTTTGTAGACAAAAACACAAAAGGTGCATGTGGTATGGCAAGACGTTTATTGTCAGACTGGAACGAAGACTACTGCGGTAGGAATGATAAGGTCAGTTAGATAACAAAGAACACTATCTGACAGGCATTTGAAAACCAAGTAAGGGTCTGAAATCAATTTCTTTCACGTACCGGAGGAGCCCGTGGAGTTGCAGACGTAGGGGAGAGGCATAGCACGCTTTTTGCCATGAAGATCACCTTAGCAGCCTGTTTGAAGCCCTTGAAGGCGTTTGAGTTCTTTTGCAGAGCAGCAGACTTGTTAAGAGGGAACTTACATATCTAAAGATGAGGTTACGATGTGCACGCGTGGATCGCATCGTGAAAGGGGTTCATCGGATGTAAAGTCTGCCACACGAGGGAAAAGTTCCAGAGATGAAAGTTTATGGTTTTGCAAGTGGCAGTGACTTGATGGGACATAGTCATTAAATTGTCAAATTCGACACCTAAATTCCTTTAAGGTGATGAGATGGGTAAAATAGTTGTGCTGCCGATGGTATTGGAGATGCCTGTCAATGTTCAAGATTCTGGCCGGCAGCCAATTCTACGTGCAAGTGTGCAAATATTGAAGTGGGCCATTGACAATTTAATTTCATTCAGACTGTCACTCAATTCATACATATCAAGAATGATATTAGTTTTCTCTAGCCACGAATGTGTTAAGTTCCGATTTGCCAGCCACTTCGAGTCAGCCGTCGTGCCCAAGACAAGACAATACTACACAGTTAGCAACAAGACATCCATGGGCGAGCTCTGATTTGGTGAAACCTAATGCACATGCTAGATCTCACAACAAAATGCAGCACCCACTAAAGAAACCAACGACACAGAGAGGGTCATCGTCAGCTAGGAGAACCAAAAGGAAATAAAAACAAGAAATACAAGTCATAACAAAGGATTTAATTCGTAATTTAATGTAAGTCTTGGTATGATTTGTGTATCAGTTAATACTCAAACAAATGAAAGTTGAGTCATTGGTTCATGTTTCATCCTCTTGGATTTGGGAGGAGGGGACTAGGACAAGGGGACTGTTTCAGGTTTTTATTCTCTGACTTTCATTCTTATTTCTTATACTAGATCTAAATGCAGTGGGGACAAAATTCACATTTTGTTTCACATACAAAATTCTTTGATCCAAAGAAGGTATTTTTTTTTCAATTGAATCAAAGCACTGATTTTTTTAGTGAATATTTTTAGAGTAATGTCATTTACCCTTATCACAGATGAGTTGCTTTTATAGTTGTTTTGTTTAATCACTCAATAAAATTCCAGGGGGTACCAAGGCAATCAATCCAGGCCTGGGAGCAAAATTCCCATGTCGTCCCAGCTGTTCCAACTAGACTGGATCAAGTGCACGCATTTAGCATGTGAAAATTAGGCCAATTTACATTAAAGGTGCATGATCATGATCGTAGCTCATTTATTTTTATTTATGATTCACTAGATATCCCCTAGAAAAGGTTATTTCCAAAATTTAATTTGATTCTGAAGTTGCGTTTTGATGCTATAGGTCGTATGTCATGAACTGGGTACACTAAAAGGGGGGATCTGTTACACTCCAACTTTTTTTTTGTTTAATTCCATTTAATTCTTAAACTATTTGACTCTGTTCAAAGAATTTGATGTCTATTTATTGCTAGAAGCCTGCTCTTTAAGATAAAACCATTTTCAGCCCTATGGATTAGTATTATGAGGGTTACGGTCCAAAAACCTTCAGCTAGGTAACAGAGATCAAGACCTTGAAGACATCATGTGCTCAATAGCCGCCGATCCGTGTATTTTTGCGTTTTCAGTATGAAGTTTGTGTCAAACAGGTTTAGTAGCTATGGGAATACAAATTTCACTTAGTATAAGTAAGAAATGGCCCCTTGTACACTGATAAGTTACATATAGGTTTGTCATCTTTGCTCAAAATGGTAAATACAGGGTGAGTTTAAATATTGCCTATTGACCCGTTATAATACATGGATCACCCTGTAATTATACTTAATATTTGATCATAACTTTGGACAGAAACCCATATTCTATGTATTTCTCTTGAAGCAATATAGGATTAGTACTTGAATAAAAGAAGTTAATCTTCAAAATGACCTTTTTTGTCAAAAATATAAGTGAATTTGACCACCCTGTATATTCAAAACAGAACAACATTAGTTATCTCCTTTACTATATTTTGGAGGGCCTTTGTCATGTCTTTCAAAATCCACATCTGTTTTGACCTGCACATTTTTGGAAAAAAAATTGACCCAGGTATATTAAAATGACAAAATATGTAATTTTCTTATGTTACACCCTATAGGAATTTTACCCACCCTGAATATTGTCTCTCTTTTGGCCATATCTGACATCCTTGTAGTATAAGCTTTCCAAAAATGTATATTTATATACAGTTTGCATTGTAAGGAATAAAAGTTGTGTTGAGAGTAATACATATTGGTGCCTTTTTTGTCATTTTGCACTGTGTAACAATTTTTTGTACCGCAGCATGACTATGGCCTATAAGTGAATTTGTATCGTGCTGCCCCATAGGCCACTGTGAATTTCTGCTGTCCGTTACAACAGCAAATAAAAATTGCTCATTTCTTCTAGATAGATCCAAATTTGCACATAAGATTAAGCACACATTCTATCTTGGGCCAGCGGTTCAGTGATATACAAATCAATTTCTTTGAGTTAATCCGGGGTCCGAGGCTGTGATCTGAATGCTCCTTTAATTTGGGGCCAATTTTGATCATAATCCCGTGAAAACGGGAATGAAATGCAAAGTTTTATCCCACGTTCCGACCTGTTATTTTAGAGCCGGAGAAACTTGCACCCCTGGTCAGCATGCCACCTGGTTTTCTTTATACCACAATGAACCCAAATGGTTCTTTAAGTAATATTCACCTCATGTACTTGTTAACCTGGTTTTATGATCTGCCCCTGAGTTTTTAATGAATTGACCCCTGATTTATGATTGACCTGTTTTAATGATGTGACCCGGATTTTTAGAGTTCCACGAGAGGATCCGTCTGGTCAGTCTGTATTGTTGCCGTACGGTGATACATATGATTCTATCTACATCATCAGTACTTACCAAGAAAAGAGATGGCGCATATGCTGAGCTACAGAAAAGGAAGAAAGCAGCAGAGGTAGGTATTGAGTAGGTGGCTATGGGTGGGTGGGAGGGTGGTGTGTACCGATGAATACATCGGATTCTACATCATCTACAGAGTAACTTACATGTACACAGGAAAGAGAATGGCGGAATATAGCAGGCTACAGACAAGGAAGAAATCAGAGGTCGGTAATACGATTAGGGGTAGGTGAGGAGTGAGTAGTGGTGTGGTGAATGGTGGGTCTACTCATCAGTACTATAGGATTCTACATGCATCTAGAGTCCTTCCCACAGGAATAGAATGGGCATAATATGCAGAGTTATCAGGAAAGTCAGCATGAGGTCATATGTTCAACCAGGATGGAGAGGAGAAATAATTCATACCTACTCTCCAAGTTATTTAGTCAGAGAAGATTAATAGATTATTATTTATAGGTTATCCTATGCATTTACTTCTTGGAGAAAAAATTGGACAAATCAAGCAACCACTCTGAGATTTTGATGCGTCTAATGCACCGGCTCCGCAGGAGCAAGTGTCTTGGACCAGCATCAAAATTCAGTGCAAGTTGGCATTGATTTGTCGCATTTTTGACAAAAGTAATGCGCATTTTACCCTAAGTCCTACACGACAGAAACAAAAGAATTTTTACCTTGAGTTAGGAATGAACAGTAGTTTTAAGGCTTTAATTTCATCACAGAGATTAAAACAATTACCCACTGAGAAAAAATGCATTCCTGTGCGACGCACACACGTTCGAAAGCACATACGCAGTACGCTGGATGCAACTAGACATTTTCAATCCACGCGCACTACATTCGCGTATTTTGTTAAGTGCTTCACTTGATTTGCTGCTGTATCTTGTGTAAATATGCAGAGTGTATGATGGCAAAAACCAACAACAGTTAAATATAGTTGTTTTGCATCGTATTTTTTACCACTTTTAGAGAAGAATAACAGATTCAGCCGGCATGAATGAAATGCTTCAATTAAAGGTGCTTGTTCCTATCGCCATCGCCATCGCTCATTCACCGTATACCCAGAACCAAATAGTAGTAATTTTGGAAGTCAGATAAAGGCAGTAATTTTTTTTTTTTTCTCATTGTCGCCTTGAAATTTCAGCTCCGCTTCCAATCCCTTTTTTCCCATATACCAACTGGTTCAACTATCAATATTAGCACCTAATGGAATAGTGCACTTAATCACTCCTCACTGCTTTTATCCAAAAACCTGCCAGTTTGTTTCCACAATACTTGTTGGTTTGTGTGCAATGAGAGGCTCTCATATCAAGTAAGAACAGGATACACATAAATCGGAAGCAAGCTCTTTAAAGAAAAGAAAGTCCACCAATGAAGGTGATTCAAAATTGTCATTATTCATCTTATTTTAGACTTCATACCAATATAGTGGAAATTTTCACCAGATTTTTATTTTAAGGTTTTAATTTTTACAGTTATAACTTCATAACTGCAGATTTAAAGGGGAATATTTTAACCCATTATTGTGTAGCTGTTCAAAAGATCAAATTAAAGACACTAATCATGATTTGACAAATCAGATAACCAAAAAAATCATCAAAAATCAGATTTTTGCATGTCTGGAACTAGAATTGGTATTCTAACATACCCAACAAGTAATACGACCAAACGCAGCCTAATAAAAGGACAAAATCGGTTATTTTAGTTATAATTGTCCGAACGGACACTTTCTACCACCGTATTGAATGGATAAGCTTATCTTTGAACACTGCTTGCGTTTTCTTATCTCCTTCCTTTTCTGTTAATTCTTTCATTTGGAAAATTAAACTATGATGACTTCTACAGCACTATCCTTTTACTTTAAACTCTTCCATCAAATTTCAATCTGTTTCACATCTGTCGATAACTCACTTATAGTGTCCTTAAGGTGCCTGAGAAGATTTCCCTATCTGAGGACCCGACTAAAACAGTTAAAAGTCCTGGATTTTTACCTGATATACGGATTATCCTCATCTAAAGAGTAAGGCCAAAAATATGATCTTTGCAACCCACAGACGAAGAGCAATGAGCTGAAGCTTCAGATGCAAGCCTTGGATCGCACACGTCAGAAAAACGAGAAGTTGAATGATCTTGAGAGAGAAGCCAAAGAAAGACGCTGAGTACCCTACTGGAAAAAGCCAAGAGACAGAGAGAGGACCAGAGATGAATTAAACTCACTCTCAATGAAGTAAGAAATTAGAGGGTGTTGAAAGACAAAGAGATTGACTGATACATTCCTCTCACGGGGGTGGCAAGGAAGTTTTTAGAGGCCTTTGTTCACAGCTGTTTGACCTAAATTGTCCGCGATTTTATTTATGGACACTTAAAACAGGGGAGTGTTTTGTGAGCCACAGCCTTGTCCTCCGACTTCCCTTAAAACAAACTGAGCTTTTGTATCATCTGAACAGTGGCCCTGGTAATAGGATGGTGTGCCAATCTACTCCGAGAAATTTGGTGACTTTGTCCATAAACATAAAGCATACCCCCTAAAAGTGATAGACCAAACAACCTATCTAAAGGAATTGGATTGCATGAATGGTGTCTCATGGACACAACAGCTTATGCCTCAGGTTGTCTGTGTCTCGGTCTCTTTTTGCTTTTTAAAGGTGCAACAAGAGATTTCACATATCGGATGTCCCTTAAAAAATCAAAAGTAGTGATTTTTTGCCCTGATGTTAAGATTTCCATCTCAAATGTCCCATCTGAAAGGAAATTAAGCTGCAGATGTTTCTTTGTACAAAAATTGCGACCTTTCTAATTTCGATAGGAGCAAATACAAATCACCTAATGTTTTACATGACATATAGCAATCAAAATAACTGTTTTCCTCTTTTAAGACATTTCTGTAGCACAAAACAGGTAAGAAATCTATTGATGTTTCTAATCTATATGTAAATTACTATTATGACCAATATTTTGGTGGGCCGATGCAAAATCTCTCGTTGCAACCTTATGTCCAATCTCTGGTGTGTTTCATGTGAAGCAAACACAAAACCCACACTTTGACAACTCTTACAAGACTTAATTGCCTCCATTAATTACATTGGTTTTTTTCCCTTGGAATGGCGACTAATCCTACTTTTTTTTTGTATATGGTCACACTTATGTTGAATGCGAAATGTCACGCCATCCGAGATGCCCAGATGTTGGAGAAGATCAAAAAGAAGAGTACACGAAGAAAGAGAAAAGACGTAGACATGATGATGGACTTAGAGAGACAAGCAAGCATTGGCATGAACAAGAAGAAATTGAAAATGAAAGAAAATAGTAGAGATTGAGTAAGTAAATTAAATAAGTATAGCTTTTGATTAGAGGTTATGTTTACTATTGCTCACATGGCTGTCGTATATGCTTTTAAATTTGTCAGGTGGAGAGTGGATTAAAAACTGAGACATTTTCCAAACTTGCACTAAAGTTTTTTTTTTTAACCATTTTTTGTTTATAAATTGTAGAAAAACAATCCACCGGAAAAATTGTTTCAAATATTAAAAAATACATGTTGAATAAGAGACGTTATTTAATTGTCTAAAATATTGTTTTGGTGGAAAAAAACAGATTCCTTTCACTGTGACCTATAAACACATTATGGCATATACAATACTAAGTTGATTGTTGTTTTGTTTGAGTGGGTGGCAGCCAAGGTCCTCAACCAAATCGCACAGCGTGAAGAAGAGAGGGCCTTTAGCAGGAACGCAAGGATCCGAGGCTTTACACAGAGATTGAAATATCTTGAGAAACTACAGAGGGAAGATTTGGAGGTAGGAAATAAGTTTCACCATTATCAGTCTGGACAATCAACAAATATGGAACTTAAGACCTTTTAACCTTGAGTGTACTACTAGTCTGTGTGCCTTTGGAAAATTACTTCCCTTATTGCCTGTGACCCAAATTACTCCAATTGCCCAAGAGTGACCAGGTGGCACCTGGGGGATTATTAAACTAGAACCCTGGTTTTTACTGTCACCAATAAAAAATGCCTTAGATACACCACTGCACGCCCATAAGCAAGGGCAGGCGCTAGGGTAAAATCATAGGAGGGGTTGAAACAAAAAAACACTTGTGGGGGGGGGGGGAGGAGACAATGAGGAAACAGTATCAAAATTAACTATATAGGGTTAAAAAAACCTTCTTTTTTGCTGAATTGAATTCATGGGAGCGGCCACCCCGGCAAAACCCCCCTGGCGCTGCCCCTGCCATAAAGATGTCGACTTTAATGAGCCGCCTCACGAAACCTGCCATTCATGTGTAGAGATCAGTACCGCACACCCCCCAACAAAAGAGGCAATAGACGAGGTCTAAAATAAACAAGGCATTACTATTTTTTTTAGATGAAATAGATATCTTAGTTTTCCAAACTTAGGTTGATCTTAATCCTTATAACTAAGATCACAAATGAAACTTATATGAATTCTAATCATTATAACTAGGATTATAAATGAAACCTAGATGAGTCCTAAACCTTACAACTAGGATTACATTAGATTTCACAGCTATATCATCATCTTTTGTTTATATAAGAATATCCCAGTTTTCCAAATGAAACTTAGGTGAATCATAATCCTTATATAACTAGGATCACAAATGAAACCTATATGAATCCTAATCCCTTTTACCAAGGATTACAAATAAATTAATTGCTTGATCATCTTCGTTGGATTTAAGCCACAGTTAAGCCCTTGGAGGCATTTTGCATTGAAAAGCAAGGGTCTATTTAGATATACAGTATATTTTTTTAGGGTATAGTAGCACAAATTTAGATCAGTTCCAGATTACACGGGCATGATCCGTTTTCCCTCATACTCAGAATGGGATAACGCGGTCTTAAAAGTGCTTCATAGATGTTTGAGAAGAACAAAACTTCCGTCATCTCGTGATGTATTGCCTCCTCTCTTTCTGATTCAGATCGATTCCTTGTATAGCGTTTAAATTTGTTTTACTCCCTCGCTCTGATCTTATAATTCTCCCAGCCTTAGAGCCAATCAGCAGGGTAGATTCACAAGTATTCAACACGGAATTAAAGCAATTCTTGTTGTAAACATAAATCAAAGCAGCGCAATTCTCCTATTGAAAAGCATGTTCCCACGAATCATGCCCTCCAACGTGGTGTATAGTTAGGGTGGTTTTTCTTCCGCTACACGGTCTGTTGTTGTTTTACCAAATATTGTCTAGATTTATGAAGGATACCAGTATCTCCTAAGTAACTTTTTATGCATGTGTATCCATCCATCACAGGACCGAAGAAAAGCTGTGATGACTTTAGAGGGCGTCAGCTGAGATGCCTCGTGCCAATGAGAGGCAGAACAAATGAAGAAACGCAGAGAAGAACAAGAGCAACTAGAGCAGATCTTAAGTGACTGAGTACACAAAGCAGAAGGCTGCTAGGGAAGCAGCATATGAAGCAGAACAGAGAAGATAGATTGCAAAAGAGAAGGAAATAGCAAGACTTAGAGCTCAACCGTAATATCATTAGTTGGTACTGTGCTAAGTGCCTGGGGACAATCGTATGTTTTAGACAATCAGTGGTATTATTCCACATTGCCTGAATTATTTTGACATGTTGGCAAAATAGTGCACATATTTTTTTATTTTTCTTTCTGTATATCAAGCAATTGAATAAATATTTGGTTTAAACTAGGTAACCCAATTTATGAAGCAACTGTAGCATACACCCAGTACAATATGCAGCATCTTACGATACAAAAGTTCAAAACTAAATTTGGATTATGATGCACTCATTGCCCATTGATCACGTCACTGAGTGTCTGCCAGGCCTTGGAAACTGGTTACTATCGGTAACAAGGTGTGTGTCAAAAATGGCAATCCTTCATGAACAATAACTAAAAGTTGGGTTTGACAAATCGTTACACTGAGGTGTTTTCCATTGTTTTCCTAAAAAAGTAGGACTTGGTGTTGCAAAATTTTCATCAAAATTGCCCTATTTTTAGTAAAAAATTATATTGGCATAATTGTGATCTAACCTTTGTGTCCAATTTCAGATTTATTGATGAAAAGGGAAAAAGTGTCTCTTTGGTTAGAGTGAAATAGAAATAAACTACTGTTCTAGGAACCACTATTTTCCCTAGGTAACTGGTGCTAATTACTGGCCTATCACCCGAACCGAAGGTGTGATAGCCCATAGCCAGGACACGGGAAATAGTTTGCACCTATGTCCCGATTAAACCATTTTAGGTATTGTTTTAATTACACCTCACTGTGCCTCTTGAGACGAGTTGTAGGGAAATAGTTCAATCTATTGGCCCTAGGAAATAGCCCCGTATAGGAATCAGCTAATGGAAATGGCATGATTTTGTTCATGAAATTCATGAGGTGTAATAATAAAAATACAGAGCTCTGCGGGAGATCAGACCTGAAAAAAATAGGGGACTTTGACAACACCGGCAAGTAACATCATAATTTTTATTTTAAGCAGACTACATGCAAACCATCACACCAAACTGACAGACCTTCAAAGTAATAACTTTCTATTGTGAACGGAAAGAGCTGAGGATTACCAGGCTGAGAGATGCCTCAGAGTCATCATATTTCTAATAATATAGGGCAGACAGTACATGCAAAACACCACAAGCAAACTGATGAGACTTCAAAGTATATTAACTTTCTCTTCTGAACAGGGAAGAGCTAAGGATTACCAGGGGCCTGAGAATGATGCTCTCAGAGCATCAATTTCAATAGGCATGCATATAACATGCAAAACTCTTTGAGCAAACTGACAGGCCTTCAAAGTAATCAGTCGTTCTAGTGTGAACAGGAAAAGCTAAGGATTACCATGGCTGAGAAGGATGCCCCTCAGAGCAAGCGTAACCGGACAACGAGCCGCGAGAATGGAACAAAAGAGAGGTGAAGACCAATCAAGAAATCTGAGGAACGAAGAGATGCTTACGGTTGCGTCGCAATGTACAGGTGCGCACTAAGGATCACTTCTTGGCTGTGGAGGCACAGAGAGAGAGGGCACGAGTTTGATCGCGTTTTTAAGTGTAAGTCCTAACTGGCTCCGCCTATAGCAAGATAATTTTAGGGTACCATATTATAGGCTGGTGTTTTCAAAGGGAGCCCTGTCTGAACTTTAGACCCAGGTTAACCAGTGTAGGTTCTTTATTATTACCACTTTATTTATGATTGTCTTTGCCTCCTGTGTGTATAAGGCAGGGGCTTCATTTGAACCCCTCTGAAACTACTTTGACATTGGAATTATTTAACCAAAACCACGGTCATTGATGGGTACTTTAATACGACCACATAACAGGAAAATGAAAATCGTTTGTGCCGATTCAAAATGGGACCCAAAAATTAATATTTATGTTGCACCAATTCTCTTGTGCCTACAAATTATTTCCCAATGACTTGTTTCCATAAATTTGGCTCATAAAAGGGGAACATGAAAACATTTACATTGCTGAAATAAGAAATTTAAATAGGTTACTCCAGTACATATCAGACGATGGTAGCCAATCCTCATTCAAATAGTAAATATAGAAATATTTAAAAATAACCCTTCTATGGGTTGGTCTTTACTCCAAGTTTGAAATAAGAAAATTTTGCTTTATTAACATATAAAAAAAGTCAGATTTTTTGTCAAGATTTCAAGTTATGTGTTAAACCAAGGGCATATGTACAGTTTGCTATTTCTTGGTCGAAACCGCCTAAGTACAAGGGGCAAAAAAGTTGTGAAGAGCGCCACCAAAATGCCTTATTTATGCTAATTAGCATAAACACGCAATGGCTGGGATTTGATTTTTTTCCACCAAAAATATGCGTAAAAATGATATTTAGGCAATTAAATAAAATTTGGCCAAAAATGTGCATTTACTAACATATCACCGAAAAGAAAAAACAAAATTCTTTGCCTCCACGGTATACCCTAAGGGTATGCACAACCGCCAATGCACCATAGACTTTGTGTGCTTAAAATGTATAGTCAGAATAATGGACGACTATAACTCAAGTTACTCGTTTTGGAAATACGGATTATATGAACACAACCAGCGAAATTTCTCTACAACATTTCAAAATAGAGAAACCTTTAGGTTTTTAGTTATTTACTGATTTTTAAAGAGATGCCGTTACATTTTCACAGGTCACTTCAGACTCTTAGCCTCGCATGAACCTTGTGGTTAGACGCTGTGATCACACTTAGATTAAAAAATGTCAATGCTTTTCTTTTCAAAAATTGTCAAGTATCGAGTCACTCTTACTGCATCAAAATAAAAATTTGGTAAACAAATAACCAGGATATTATAAGAATATCTCAAATTCTGCACAAAAGAGGTTACTACAAGTCGTGATAAACTCGGACTGAGATGGTGTGTCCACTGTAATGGTGGTGTGTACCCCGAATACACCTTGAGTGTTAAAAAGGCTACTCGGAATTAAAGTGAGGGCTACTGTAACAGGTGAGAAACTTTTCAAGGATGGGTCAGACACCCCCCTGGAGGGGGGGGGGAGGGTCAGAAAAGTCCATCTGGGAGGAATTTCTCCCTTTGAGAATACCAACATAATCTTAGGTAATTTACAGTTTTTCAGTTTAATCAGTTTGGATTGAAACAGTTTTAAACCCATGGCGCAAAAAAAAACACATTTCTGCACAATTTGCAAAAACTCTGTTAGTTGTGAAGGAAAGTGGGCTTTGAGGTTGTGGATCACAAATACCCCTTTAAAATACCATTGATGTAAAGTTTTACATGAAATTATTGTTCATCTGATTACTATTTAACCTTCATTAATTCAAACAGTGCCCAAGATAGATAGGGCCTATGGAGAAAGAAAGACAAATGATGAGGAGCTCTGACCAGCACTGTGAACGCGACTAGTGCATAAGAAGTGTACGTAAACAGATACGACAGAAGGAGCAGCTCAAGGTAGCAAGAGAAATGCCCATTCTTTGAAGAAGGTGTGAAGATAAATGAGGAGGCACGCGCAAGGAGAGCTAGGTTGGATAATATCAAGGAGAAGAAATTGAGAGAACTAAGGTATGGGGACACGTAGAAGAGGTCATCCTTGAATACTGTATAAGTGGAAATTTCGCGGAGAGCGATGTTATTTTCGCGAAAATTTCGGCACGGTGAACATAAAAACGCGAAAATAACAAAACTCGCGAAAATAACTATTTTCCAATAGATTGTATTGCATTGATGTCAATATCGTGTTCTTGAAATATGAAATTAAATTCTCGACGCAATTTGGCAAAACTGTTAAAAGGACAAAATATCGGTAGGGAAATTTTCCCTTATACAGTATAGAAAAAATGCCACCAGGGGTTTGCTTTTTGGGCACGCGCAAGGAGAGCTAGGTTGGATAATATCAAGGAGATGAAATTGAGAGAACTAAGGTATGGAGCGACACTAGAAGAAAGGTCTTCATTGAAATATAGAAAATGTCAACCAGGGGTTGATTTGGGCACGGGCAGGAGAGCTAGGTTGGAAATATCACGGGAAGGAATGGATGAGAGAACTAAGGTATGGGGAACTAGAAGAAGGTATCATTGACAATATAGAAACTGCCACCAGGGTGTTTGATTTGGGGAAGTGCAAGGAGAGCTAAGGTGGGATAATATCAATGAGAAGAAATTGAGAGGAACTAAGGTAGGGGGACACTTGGGACACTTAGGATACCGAAGGGTATCATTGAAATCAATGTATAAGTGGACAATTTTCGCAAGGATTTTATTTTCGCGAATTTCGCGAGTCAACATAAAAACGCGAAAATAAAAACTCGCGAAAATAACTTTTTCCAAAGATTTGTATTGGCATTTATTCATACCGTGAAATTAAATTCTCGCGCATTTGGCAAAATCGTTAAAATTGCGGAAATATCTGTACGCGGAAATTTTTCCTTTACAGTAATAGAACATGCCACCAGGGGTTTGATTTGGCACGTGCAAGAGAGCTAGTTTTGAATAATATATCACTATAATAAATGAGAGAACAAGTTGGACACTCGAAGAAAGGTTCATTGCCATATATAAAATGTCACCAGGGGTTTGATTTGGGCCTGCAAGAGAGCAGGTTGGATAATATCATGAGAAGAAATTGCGATAACTAAGGTATGGGGACCTAGAAATAAGGTAGCGATTGAAATATAGAAAATGGCCACCAGGGGTTTGATTTGGGGAGAAAATCTTAGAGTAGACAATGTGAGAGTATGTGGTCCAGAGAAAAAGCGCCTGACTTGTGTGAATCTTAGACCATTAAAAATTGTGAGTTCGAGCCCAACTATGGTCAACGTGTTTTGTGTCTCTGGCACGATGCTTCTCTCACATGCATCACTACCCGAGCAAAATCGGGGAGCTGTTTTATGGGGAAATTAAAATCTAAGTGGTGATAGGAGCTTGTGTCACTTGAAAGGCACTGTCTTGGAGCATCACCTAGATGAGCGAATATTGGTGACGATTTCTTGAAGCGAGCGTAATAATAATTTAGCAACAGCGCTTTGAGCCTGTTGACGGGGTTTAAAGTTTTACACCGCTCAAATACTTGTCCCATTCGTTCTGTCAAATGGGCGAGATGAAACTTAATTTTCTCCTTAATGGAACATCTCAGATCTTAAAGCTAACATTCTACTTGAAGATCAAATCTCCTACCCGATCAATTATGAAATTAGGTCGTTATCCCCAAAATTTTCGAGCTAACTGGACCGTGGAAGACGAGCATGCACCGGGGACCTTGAGTCAGAGCACTGTTTCAGTTAGGTGTTCCCTTTAAGAAATTACGGTAAAATTGGTTTTTGTCGGATCAAAATAACATATCAATTTCAACCTTTTTTTTTGATATTCCACATAAATGTTGTACTTAATATTGATAGCAACCTAATTTGCAACCCAGATCCGCCTTTCTCTCGTTTTTTTTTTTTTTGATATTTAGCGAGGGTCCGCAAAAAATACTATCATTTGCAGCAGGGCTGGACTTAACCTCTGTTTCCCCTGTTTATTTACTGGTGTGATTCCTTAAAGGCTGACCCAGAGAATTTCAAATATAAGCTTTTGTTGTCTTATTAATTAAAATAGCCAACTAAAACTAAAGGGATAGTCACCTCCATGCCAATTCAAAGTTTTTTGAGATAATCACATTTTTTGTTTTCATGCAGTAACCATTTTTTGTAAGAGTAATACAGTGCCATAGCATCTGTGTGGTACAAAATTCCAGATCTGGATTTTCTAACAAAGTTGGGATTTTTTTTTTTTTTTTTTTTTTAACAAATATTGTTGTCACCTCATCTATAAAATTCGAACTTATTGTTTTGAAATTGAGGGTGCCTCCTTGGGAATCTCTGAATCAGCCTTTAAGTGCTATATGAAACTGATTATTATTATTATTTAATGTCCTTAGTGCAATTTTTGGGTACGCACACTGGAATGATAATCATTGGGGTTTGTTTGGGGATGAAACATTAGAATAGACAATACTATGGGTTAATTTTGGGAAGAAAACATTGGAATATAATGTCATCGGTTCATTTTTGGGAAAGCAAATACTGAATAGCCAATGTCATTAGGGTTATTTTAAAAATAGTATTTGGAATAGACAATCCAGTTTACATTGAAGGATTGATGTTGCCAGATCAAGAAATCTACCCCGAAACTTGGACTAGACTGTAAAGACTGGAAGTGACATTTGCTTCCTAATGACTTTTTTTTTTCTTTCATTTTAGGGATGCTGGTGTACCAGAAAAATACCCCCTTGGTGCAGAGTTTGAAATAAGGATAAATGCTCCTGCTGTAGCTATACTTCAATAGACCACGTACGAATATTATAATAGTACTTGGAATGGTAGTACTTGGAATATGTGAATTTGGATTCTTGTAATCAAACCAGTGGGGGGGGGGCAGGGGGGGGGGGGTGGGGGGGGGGGGGGGGGGGGGGGGGGGGGGGGGGGGAACCACTCCAATACAAACCTTCAGAAATATATCATCCAGACATTAAAGTTAACTTCGTCATAGAACAATTAGATATAGCCATAATTCTTGACATAAAATTAAGCCAATTCAATTTGTTGGAGGTGCTGATTCGTGGAGTCAGTAAGAATTTAATTACTACTGCATGATTTTTTTTCTTTATATTTACATAAGAATTCACAAAATAGAATGCCACAAAACAACGGATAGAGTACACGTTTCTACAGTTTGGAACACTGTCAATTCTAGGTTTGTTTGCAGGCTTATTATATTCGCGAAATGAAAACGCTCAGTGCACCCTTGGATACACGCTTTATACCTGTCATAAAATGTGTGATAGCAGAATAAAGCGTGTAATCAATGGCTGACTGAGCCTTTTTCGTTTCCGTTGAATATCATAAGCCTAAGTTGCATCCACTTTAGGCCCTGTGATAGATTGAAGAGTCCAATCAAAATAATCGCATTTAATGTCCATAATGAGCGGAGTTTACTTTTGTCAATTTTTTAAATGTTTTCTTTTTTTTTTTTTTTAATTTTACCAATGTCACCAAAAAACATCCGATTTCAAATTGAGTTAAATTGGTCCCCAGCTGTTGTATCGCTGAAATCCTTGTGAACCAAATTGACCCTGTTAAAGAACAGTGTTGTGTGAACTATTTTGTGACATGTTTGTTGATAACATGAAAAAGGAACTGTCTTTGGGCCCTTTCACTGGGGTGGTGAGAAAAAATAATGAACTTTTTTTCTGATACCAAATCCTGAATTTTGATGGTTTAATTGGGGCAAGATGTTTGGTTAGGTCACCCACCTTTAAGAGGGACACCGCAACAATTTATGCAATTTATTTGAAAATATGATGAAAGCCTCAACAAAGTATTGCATTTAACCCAAAATTTTGACAAATAAACAATACTTCTTACCTTCAACCTCATTAATATTTTCTTTTCTCAAACCTAATTTGCTCTTAAGTGTCAATGCAATCCATATTGGAGTCTTGCACTGGTATTGGAAAAAAACAGGCCAAAATCTAACACACCATGGTGATATGTGTATAAAAGAAGTCTTGTATTTGAATGATATTTTTCAATTTGAATATACACAGTCATAAACTGGCCAAAAGATAAAATCATATTTTCAAAGAATAAAGACACCAGTTTTGTCTTACGTAATCTAGACTTGAAGCCCACATTCTTTGTACCAAAATAGACTTTTAAAGGGGCACAATTGATTTTTTTAATGGTTTGTATTACACACCTTATTATGTAAAATAGACTTTTGGGGCCATTTTAAAAAGTTAATGGTGACCCCCCACAGGAGATTTTTGAAGATACAATTTTCTCTAAATTTTATACTTTTTTATTTTTCTTATTTGTTGGTTTTTGTTATCTTTTTTGAACAAGTAAAAAAGAAACCCCAAAAATTTTGACTTGCTTGCGGTACTAATCGGCCTTGAGAAGCCATAATTTCTGTGAGCAAAACCAGGGAATTCCAAATCGTAGTTTATGTGTGATGCCAATGTTCACAAATAGCTTCACCAGAAGTGAACGTGCAGTGGAAAATATAACATTATAAATCCTCATGGGCAAGACAACATGATGATGTCATAACTGGCACAAGTCTATGTACTCCACCAAGGGTTATGTCTCTTGATGGGAGTAATTGCCATGTAAACAAGACGAGGACTGTCTAGGGCATAACACAACCCTATTTTTTGTTCGTTTGGTCTCAAAAGCTCCACAGTTGACATTCAAAACCCCTTTTGGTTGATTTTCCATGTATGCATGTCTTGTGGTCTATCAACGTATGCAGGCTAATGGTGAGTTCAGATTCAACTGGCAGTCGCGGCGACGATAGTGCTTTCAGCATGCTTTGTGCCACCGGATGCATGAACAAATGTGTTGTGTAAAAAGCGTTTCAAAAGGCTAGCATCTGCAGACGTCTGCAGACGAAGTATCATGACCCAAATTAGTTCAGGAGTGATGACACTGGAAAATCTAAATTTTTTTCAATTTCTTGAAATTCACCTGTAATAATAGAGTAATTGAGCTCTAGTTGTATCTTGTATTACTTGAAATTAGTAGACGTTGCTGCCAACCGATAGAAGTAAATCACTATTTCATGCATCTCCATAGTTTAGTGCTAAGACTGAACAGAGTATAATGCGTCTGATATTTATGTAAATAATAATAATAGCAAAGTTGGCATTGTATAAATAAAATTTGTTTAGACTTGTATCAAATATTTTTGGAAAATAAGTATACTGCTTCTACCATACGTTTCTCCAACAAAAGTGCCTGTGTAGGTTAAATGTATACTAGTAGTCAGGTAGCCATGGTCCCACTTAAGGCCTGACCGTAAAATTGAGTATGGACCATCAATTTTTCTTGCTGAAAATGATAGATAAGGGGGTGTAAAATAAGAATCGCGGCCGGGTGCCACATGGCATCCTTGAGCATGTGAGAAATCCAAGATGGCGTAGCCATAAATGAGAATTATCTATTCAACCCTATATTATCAAACTATGAGTTACTAGCTATTACTATAGGACCAATGAACAAATGCAGGCACTTGTAACATTTGAATTCATACTCCCAATAGTCAAAATGAAGCCAAATCTAATAACATTTTAAAATATGCCTTAAAAGCAAATTCTGCGATAAAAAATAAACATGAAGTACTTAGATTATGGTGTTAGACCAATAAAGTATTTTGATACTTTTAAAGTTGAACATGACGTCAATCAATGCAGGCCAAAACATGAATTGATCTTTCAAAAAATACTTGACACAAATGTCTAAATATTACCTTCAAGTATAAATTATTGTGTCAATGACAACAATTAGAAATGTACCTTATGAAATAAACCAAGTGATACCAGGAAATCCGGATAAATAAAAATAGGTACACATTAAAAAAAATTGAGTGGCAATATATGTGAAAAAATGTAATTCCTATGGTATTTTTGAGCAACTTTGCACCATATTAGTTTATTTCGATTTTGGCGCATTTAAAACAATGAATGTAATGTTGTACATTGGTTAGGATCAAGGTTACATTTCTAATGTCTTGGACACATATTTCGATTGAAGGCTGTATGTAATACTTATAAATTTGTGCCAAGTATTTTTTGAAGTGTTCACGTTCTTGGACTGCATATATTGATTGACGTCATGTTACAATTTTAAAAGTATCAATTACATGTAATTGTGTCTAGCAACAGAACCTAATACTTCTCGTCTATTTATCGCAGGTATTGCTTGTTAATGGCATTTATATATTAAAACAAAATTATTGGATTTGGGCTTCCATTTTGAATTTGAGTATGATTAATGTTACAAGTGCCAAGTACTTGTTCATTGGATCCTAAAGTTAGTAACTCCATAGTTTGATAACATATTAGGGTTGAATAGGAATAATTTTCATTATGGCGACGCCATCTTGGCTTTCTCACAATGCTCAAGGATGCCCAGGTGGCCACCCGGCAGATTCTTTCTACACACATTAATTCTATCATTTCAGCAAAAAAATTGTGTCCATACTAAACTTTACGGTCACATGAAGGTTCTAACTGACTAAGTGTGTTTTGCTTGGATTCAAAACGTCAATGTCCACACATACTTGCTGCCATAATTTCTGTTCTCGCATCAAATTACACTTGTACTCCGCAAAACAGAACCATGACAACGCACATAAGCCATCTTAACGTACAAAAACTCTACATACGCGTATTACACACCTATTTGCAGGAAGGGAATTGTGACAGTTGACTGTAGTATACAAGAAATTTTTGAAATAACACATGAAAACCTGTGATTGTACCAGGCATGTGAGGGTTTTAATGTCCATCGTTTTACTACTGTCACCCTACTTGTCAATTAGAATATGTGTGTGACGATTCTGTGGATGACATTACAGATGTATCCCAGCCATTCCAGAGCTGATAGGGATGTACTACTTGCACGGACCAAGGGGGAACCCCATTTGGAAAAAAAAATGCTTTTTATTCTGGACTTAGAGAGAGAATGCCCTGTTATTTACGAGGGGTTAGTGACACATCTACTCTGTACTTATTAATATTAGGATGGTGAGGTTGATAACAGAAAATATCGCATGAGCAAGACAAATATCAAGCGAGTCGAAGACGAGCCTGATATTTTCTGGTGAGGTGTCGGATATTTTTCTGTTTGTTATCAACCAAAAAGTCATTCAAATATTATTATTATTTGCAAGAAGCTGACGCCTTGACAAGAAATAGTTTAGTAGAATGGCTTCAAAACATAATTAAAAAAAAGAGTATTTGCTTGAGGAGGTGCCCAATATTTTGCATTATTGAAGTAGTGTTGGGCGGCACACGCTACTCGCACTGCAGTATCGCACCACAAACAGATGCATAATATTTCAATTAACCAGGCATTGTAGACAATCGCCATGAATTGTAAAGTCTCAATTCCCTAGTCCATTTTCATTCCTAGCTCAAAATGTGATCCTCTAGAAATGCACAAGAATTAGTTATTTGTGGCAATTCAAGTCAAATGTTCAGTTAGTTGAATCCTCCTTAAATAAAAATTTTATTTGACTCACTTTTGGTACGTCAGAAAGAATTTGAATTTATTATATGGTTTACCCCCTTACGGTATAGTTTGCTCCAAGAAACTTTCATTGCAAAGTTTTGGAAAATACCTGGCAAAGTGGTTGCAGTTTATTAACCAGAACTTGGGGAAAAGGTTATAGTATGCAATACAATTTTTAGGTGAATGTAGTGAAACCACTAGGATTTAAAACAATTATTTGTCATTTTCCTTCAATGAGAAAATTTGAAAATTTGAGCAATAAACATGCCAGTAATTTGGTCATTAATGTGCAGTCGTCAATAAAGAGAAGCGTCTATTATCAAATAACCGTCTATGACACATCTTCCATTATACAGGCAGTGCCTGCAATTGTTTTCAACCTGTATATATTTACACTTTTTTGTACAGAATTGTGATGTAAATAAAGTTTTTAAAGGAAGTTAGGTATGTTTTTAATTAGTTCTTATGCAACAGTGAAGCGAGGTCACTCAATTTATTATTAGTATCAACAGAAGGGTGTTGTAATTGTAGAGTTGGTATGTCAGGACCAATTCCTGGTAAGCGCGTGTACCTAACAAATATCCATTTCCGTACTGACAAGGAAGGCTCACAGCGAAAGACGCTTGTATCCTCCCTATCATCGTGTCTTTCTTTCACACTACCCGTCCTACCCACCTTCCTTGGTCCTCTCCTTTTCCCCTCCGGTTCTTCTCTATTCTCTCATCACCCCCCACGCCCCCCCCCCCACCACCCGTACCTCTCCCCTCTCCACGCTTTAACCACTCTCGCCTGTGGCCGGGGTACTGGGGAAATTTAGGTCAATTTGAAAATGGGCATCTTGGACATACACTCAAGCACCTCTCATGTTGGGTTGTTTAGAATTCATTTAAAATGCGTCTGGTCAAGCTGTTTCAATGCCAATTACCTTGCAAGTCGGGAGGGGGATTTCATGCCAACCCGTTGGCATGACAAAATCCCCCTGCTGAAAGCGCCCACAGGAAATGGTCTGCTGGCTTTGTCAAATCTGGGGGATCAGTGGCGACTTTATCCAGGTGTCGAGTCAGACCAAAATTGGGAGAATCCATATGAAAAAAATGCATTCAAATGAGTCCACACTAGCCTAGGCTTAGGTCAGCTGGCAGAGGGTGTTTTGAGTCACCCACAATGCACCAGTTTTGGGAAATTGAACCTCAATGGGGTCATGTGATCACATAAAAATCCTATTCTTAACACATTTAAAATCCCTGACTTTAACACTCATTTTAGCCCACAAAGGTGTTAGTACTAAGGGATTTTTTTAGTATGATTATTTTCAACAAATGACAAAAAATATTTTCTTAAACTTTTGGAACACTTTTAATCCTCTAAGTACTGACAGGCATTTTTTTTAGTTACAATACAGTATTGCTATGCAGCATAGGATTGATTCAAAAAACCCTTGGGTCAGTGGTTTTTGGAGTGGCTTCCCAAATGTGACCTGTGATCATTTACATGCTTTCAAAGCAACTGACTTAGAGTGTATTATAAACAATCTACAGGGTTTAAAGGGTTAAGAAATTTAAAAGGAAGATAGTTTCTCAGAGAGACATTCACAAAACAGCAGAATAATAAATAATCAATTAAGTTGAAGGGCAAAGCCGCCTTTATTAAGAAAAACCCAAATCTAACAACTAACATTGTTTGATTTTAAAAAAAAACCCATTGATAATCCAGTATTATTGATAGTATCAGAATTTACAAAATAAATAACTGTTCACATCTGGATTAGTAAATTTCATGCTTCAAATTATTTTCCTGTATTCTTGGATTCATTTGCACTTTAAAATTAAGAGAAACCTACATTGGGAAATCTGTGTAAATGACATTTAAATGTAGAGAATAAAGAAAACAGATATCCACTTCGGTACTAAACTAGTTTTGTTGAGCTTAGATATGCAAAAAAACAATGAATATAAATGGAAACGCTGTATTGAATAAGTGAGGAATTATGAATAGCTTATATTTTAAGAGTATTTCTTGGCTCGGCAAAGATACTGTTACATCAACTGATCTCTGTATTGCTGATGTTCATTGGCACAGTACTTGAAGCCACTGTCGGCCATATTGAGAAGCCCAAACGCAAAGTGGGAAGATAAGAGCTGATCATTTCCTTGAAATGTGGTATATCAGAACATGCAACGTACAGGATCAGCTAGAGTTTGTCCGGCCAGGAGGAGTAAGAGAAGATATCAGTGGCTTCCCACAATGATGCTCCCAATAGAGGTTTTGTACAGGTTCTGATGGGAATCGGTAGAGAGAAACTGGCTAAATTAACAGTACTGATCACAAACTTGCCTTTTAAGAATGTTTTCATCTTAACGATTCATGTGACTACCGACAAAATTCTGCATGGGAGCAATGCATTGTGGGAATTACTGATATCTTCTCTTAGGAGTGATGATAGTTTTCACAGTGGTAACGTGCGCATCGCGGTAAATTGCAGCTGTAATAGGGAGATGCAAAGTCGGCACGCATGATACGCACACGAAATAGCTACGTGAAAGGGATGAAATCCAACTCACTTTAATCGATTAAGTATAAGGTGGATATCTAAAGCACAAGTTGGGATTAATTGCATTCATTTTGCTGCCTTTGATTGTTAAACAGGGTCTCTAGAAGGTAACTGTTTTGGCTTTCCAAGAGGTCTGCCAGCTAGCCTCTATTACACAGTTGCACAAGCAATTCTGTGTAAAGAGATCAGTGATGCAGCGGTTATGTGATGAATGCACTAATGTTACAGTAAGGGTTTGCCATAAATCTTTATGAATTTTAGATAGTTTGGAGTATAAAGCATTATATAATTAAATAAATCAATAAATAAACAAAATACCAAAAATTTTAATTATAAAACAGAAACTGGTTTGAAAGCAAAATGTGCAGAAACTTTTTGAATGAACTGACTACACAAAAGTTCAATAGGGCTAGGGCATTTGGCAGGTCGGACCATCTGATTGGGTGCGCATTTGAAATGCATGGCAAAAAACAATTAAGTGGCTAAGGTCACACAGCAAGTCTTGAAATAAGAAAGAGGCCCCAATTTTGTAAAAGTGTGCTCTGGTCCAGTTTTACGGATACCAGCCGCAGTGGTTTGACGGACCAGAATCAAGTTTCCCAAAATCATTTTTACTGCCATTGCTTACAATAAACCAGTATCTATTGATCCATTACTTTAAGTTATCGGTACCCTTAAAGACACATCAGTGATTTATCCGACATAATTTGAAATTTGGCAGAATGGTTTAAACGTGAGGATCGTCTGTAAAATCTCTAAGTAA
>JAMKCH010041280.1:0-13385 GCA_023653785.1 Ophioderma brevispina
GCACTGAAAAACCCTACCATAGGGCCTAACGTAAGACTAAAATGGGCCCAAAACGCGCGCCAGACTGAAAGGTATTGGCTATCCAGAGGACTCGGGGTCCGTGCCGAAAAAAAAATCCTCTGTAACTCACTGAAATTTCAATTTCCGCGCTAAACGCTAGTAAAGAATTTATCGACCAATCTTGGTTTGGCAATATTGTACAATACCTTTATATGGATCTGAGATCTGGACCATGACGCAGAGCTACAGGATAGACTGGTGGCACCTACACAAGCTTCTTATGCAGTACAAAACATATCCGGGCGGTGAGCACAAGATCAAAGCACAGATACATGGCGATATCCCTCCAATTTCAATCTTCTGTTGCCCAACGCCCGTGCACGGATTTGCCGTCACTTCTCGTGCGATGACCAAGTACAGTTGAGTACAAAAAACCCTATATTCAGAATAAACAAAATAATTAAAATAGTTAAAGAAGTTTAATGAGTTTCCCGAAGGTTACCCTGGCCTTTCGCGTTTTTATGTGCAGCATAAATTACTCATGCACCGTAGCCCTAAAGGAATCGCGGAAGGCATTTTTATTTTTACGAGATTTCAGGTTTTCTATGCCACTTTATGGCTTAGTTTTGAACCATTTGTTAAAATGGAGTTTTGATTGTATTAAAATGGAATTAAAAGCAATGTAATAAGGATATAAGTGTGAAGTCAAAAAAACCTACATTCAGAAATAACAAATAATTAAAATAGTTAAAAATTGTTTTTTGCTCAAATGTTTGCTAGGGTTATAAAGAAGGGTAAACGGCTTTCAGAAAACGTTTAATTTGGTGTCATTTGGACTTTGGAGGAAGAAGTTTTACCTATGTTTGCTGAGGCGACTTACCAAAGCATGTTTGGGGTTTGGCCGTTTTTGAGCCAACCAAGATGATCGTTGCATAGAGTAACATGGTCTTCAAGCAGTGATTTGATTCCAAACATTTAAAACACCAAATTATTGTTAAACAATAGAAGGTTAGAGGTTAGAAAAGTTCAAATTAAAAAAAAAAAAAAAAAATTCCCAGAGATTACAAAAGAAAATGACCTAATAAAAAAATGTTCAATTCCCAATAAAGAAATCAAGATAGCTGTTTAACCATAAGTGAAACCATAGAAAGTTTAGTAATTTTCCCGCTTGAAAAACGCATGCGAATTGAATTTTAAGTTTTAATTTCCGGTTTATCTACTACAGAAAACTTCAGCTTAGTTCTTCTTGCAATTTATGGACGCTAAGTATACTGTATTATGTGCAAAATAATTACTTAGAGTGTAAAACTAAAATCTCTAAGCAGTTTCCTTATGTTTCAATGAACTGAGACATTGAAATGGAGTTATTTTCAATAACTGAACTCTTTATGATTGCACACTGGTAATTTAATTTTTTGAAGATATTTAATTTATATTATGTTACACATAGACCATTTTATTCAAAACTGATATTTTTTGGTCGAGAGAAATCGATATCATCTGAAATTGCATGTGTGACTTGTCTTTCTATAATGTTGTTGTCTACGTCGGGTGTCCGGCTCTCCGGCATTGTATGGCTTAAAATCCGGCCAACTGAATTTTTAGGTCTCTCCGCCAAATTGTCATAGTTTCTGAACCCAAGTCCGAAAGACACACCAATAAAAATCTTCCTGATAGCTCTGTTTAGTCTCTTAAACAACCAAAGCAACATTGAAGCAACAATAACGTTAAACTTTGAAGAAAAAATCTTTCCTGAATTAGGGTTTTTATTTACTCGCCTGTAAATCTCAGACTTCACATGTTGGAAGTTACCATGCCAAAACAGGGTCGTCGCCCTTTTAACAACTACACTGTTAAAAATATTTCCGTAAATTTACGGAAATTTCTGGCAGCAAGTATTTCCATCCATTTTTAAGGTAAATTGTAACAGAACGTTTCTGTCATTACGAACGTTGACAGTAATTTTACAAGACATTGTCCTCATATTACTGAAAAAAAATGGTGGTATTTTATTTAACAGAATTTTTCCGTAATTAAATTACGGAACCCAAAAAAAAAAAATTATTTTATTCCGGAAAATATTGCTGCCAGAAATTTTTAAATCTTTCCGTAAATTAAAATTAAAAAGGTTTTTTTATGTTTTTTGTTTTTTATTCTTATTGTTTTTCTAAAACAGATTTTCCGTACTTACGGAAAATCTGTTTCTTAATTTACGGACAGTTTTAACATTGTAACTTGATGTGATTTGCTCGAGACATCCACAGGATCCATCTGACATTGCCCAAATTAATGACGGACTTGGACATTTGGCGCTACATGGCTGAACCACTCGGCTGCGGCCGTTAGATAGATAGATACCTTTCCGCATTAAAAGGCCGGCCCATGCAATGCGCAAAACTTGGACTCCTACTCCTCGTAATTTTTGCCTGAGCCCCCAAGGCCCCCCCTTTTTTTCAGGAAAATTGGTTTAGACATAGCCTTTTGAATTTTGGTGGCATATTTACGAAATTCATCTAGTTTTTTCAGTTTTTAATATTGAATGAGGTCAAGATCTTTTTTTTTCTTTTTTCTATTATTATTATCTTGTATATTTTATTTACCATACCAAGAACAAATTGGAGGTCGCCGTCTCTTTGATGATGCTCATCAAAACTACATTTAATCTATTGTTATAACTTACAATTTTAAATTGGGTCTATCATTTATTCATTAGAAAAATGTCTTGAAAACGAAAATAATGTTCCAAACTTTACGGCGCTTCGCGTGGGAGGGACGCTCCTCCCCCAAGACACGCATCCATCCTCGTGCCGTTCATATACGAACGCTCCATGAACCACTTTACCATATGATTCAAACAAACATATACCTTCAACTATATTTTTCCTTTTTAGAAAGTTGATCTTACCTATAATCATTATACAGTGAACCATTTTGCTAATTTCAAATTATCTTACAACTTTTGGCACGAGAAAGTGTTTTTTCGGAAAGCAAACATTGCAGTATTCGCGCTTCGCGCGGAATGGGAGCACTGCCTCTCACATTTCCCGCTTCATATATAACTCTTGACTAGTTCAAATTAATAACCTCATACAACAACTATGACCTTGCTCTTACCTATGATCATTGGGACCATTTGCTAATTTCATTGTAAATTATGTTACTCCTGTTGAGTAAAATTGTCACAGCTCTTAATGTTGACTGAGTAAAATCTTAGTCCCAAGTTGAGTAAACCCCTTACTCATTGTTTGACTAATCGTAGTCATTGGTTGGGTAAAATATACCTCAAGCTTTGGTGTGGTTTTACTCAACTTTGACTAAGAGTTTTACTGAACTTAGATCTGTGACTTTTTACTCACCTTTTTTGTGAGGTTCAGATTTTTAGAGTACTTTAAAATTAGCTAAGACTTTGTCGTTTCACTTATCTCGATTGGATATTAATCCATGAAAATGTAAAGCCATTTTCACTGATCATCATTGCCCATCAACAGCTGAAAATCCAGAAAAAAACATTTACATGTACAACCATACGGTTTAGGCTACCGTCAATTCTGCTACCGGTGTGGTGTATCAGTCAAAGACCTCGTTAATTAACATTATGCATATATATGAGTAATAGCACAGATTTATAGCAATATGGCTATATTCCCTCCTTTTTCCTTTGCCTCTGATTTATACTGAAAAGATCAAAGGTCAATGACCTTCCAAACAGGTGATCAACTTGCAACCGATTGATCAAAATGATTCCAATTGATCGTAATAGAGCAGCCCCTCCCATAAGGTTTTGATCAAACTGAACGAGATCAATATCTAAACCGGAAATTCAGAGAAAAATATAACTTTTTTGCAAATATGAGTGTCTGCCGGAGACCCGTTGTCGCGTGTAGCCCCAGGCGAGGGTAGAGTTACTATGGTGGTCAAATGTTTGAACTCTCTAAATGTAATGTAATATAGCTAAAATTATTCCTTAGGTAACCAGGAATAAGAAAGTCAATTGGGTCACATGCGTGTGTTGTCTCCTTTCCAAGATATTTTTGGGAAATAGGCCTAAAGGTCCATTGTTCATTCAAGAAAGGTCAACCTTTGCAATACCCCGATTTATTTTGTAAAAATATTTAAATAAAGATTTAATGATACTGATTCCAAATTGAATGCTTTAGGCACGTTGGGCATCTTCTTGTTGTTATAATTGGGAGGGGTACAAAATTCCCTGTAGGACTCTATTGGGATGGGGACATTATTATACCCCTCCCTATTCAAGGGAACAACCCTGTGCAAAATAAAAAAACAATATTTTTATTATTTGTTACCGGTCGATTCGTTATATATTGATCGATTAGTCAATATTGTAAAATCAAGCAAGCATTAAAAACCATGGTTTTAAACTGAGTGTGCTGTGAACCCATCTGTTTATTGTATAACTGTAGATTCGGGATACCAGAGATCCAGGATGCAATGGTTTTGGGGTGTATAATAGTCTAATAGGGCTGTTTTGATATTAGAGTGTATCGATTCGCATGGCTACAGAGCTCTGCGCTCTCCATTGCGGTATGTTTTTTGTTTTTTTTTTGCAAGGGTATTATGTTTGATAGAGATTAGTTTTGCAGGGGAAGTTTCTGGAGTTTTGAGTTATGACAAGGTTATTTAACAGAAGCATGATTGATGTGACCTTCATTATTTTTTTCCTTATTTATCATGATATTACTAAGTCTTTTGAACAACGGTTTAGAGATGATTTTTTAATGTCACGGGAACCGAGAACTGCCATAGTAATGCATGTACATTTCAGACAGTTACCGTTTTGAAATCCCCATGCCCCAAATCGAGCAGATCGTGTCCTACCCCTCCCCTGTACAGAACCACATGTCTAGTCTCACATCTTGATCGTTACGCTGTGACAACGAGAACAGAATGCTTGCTGCTTTTTGGGCCGTATGTGTAGTTATAAACGTAACGAGATGAATAGTTTTGTGTCACGTGTCATGTACCAGGTCACGTGTCAGGTATCAGATATCAGTTTTGCTCTTCGTTCCGGGGCGACCGATATATATATAACTCCGACTATGTTAAATCACGGTCTGTACATATGACCCTCTTCCCAATGCTATTATTTTTTTTTTTCCAAAAGAGGACCTGTTATTATGTCTAAACAGTACAAAAATAAAATTTTACCTTTTTCCCTACGGATTTCAAAAACCGACGTACGATGACGATAATCGGGTTGTTTTTTTCCATGTAGGATACGTACGGACTCCATTTTGACGGAATGGGGGTCCCCCGAGCAAAATAATAACCATCAATGCACGTGACGTCTCGATCTTAAATTTTGTTCCAAAAATTGGCTGTTATATTCCATATAAAATTCTTTTAAGATTCCACATGTATATTGTTTCTTTAATCCTTAATTTATTGTCACCGTATGAATGTGAAAAAGATGTGTCAATAATGTCGACAAACTGAAAACATAGTCCAGCGGGCTAAATACCCTTACCGTGGAACTGAATGAGCAGACGGATTCCCGTGTTAGGTTTAAGCAGCATTACACACGGCCACTTGCGCGCGGCTGCGGGGGTTCTGCGTCCAGCTCCTGCAGATTCCACATATTTTGGAATATATTTACCAAGCGATACCAAGCAATAATTTACCAAGCGACAAGGTTTAATTTTGGAATTATTGTACTATTCCTCCGGAAAAGGCCAAGGATTTCGACATGTCAAAATGCAGTCCTAGGTGCGTGATCTTCTTGTTTTAGGCCAAAAATTGTCTCAGCTTCAGGCGCTTAGGCGGATGTAAGGTTTTAAAATCGTTTTCATTACATTGCTATTTTGAAATGTTTTCGAGTGTTTTATCGACAAATTAAATAAAATGGCCGATAAAATGAGCTAAAAGAAAATACAAGAAACAAAAATTTCAGGTAGCACAGAGCCTTTTTGATTTCAAATACAGGGACAAAAGAAGCTGAGATAAACCTTTTTGCCATTATTATTAAAAGATAATATAATGTATATTGTGATTGCATGGGTAATTCCTCAGAATATATAATATGGGCAGATTTTACCTGAAGTCCCCCTACATTTGTGACCTCCTTTGCGTCCCTAAGATTTGTGAAGAGCCCTATATATATACGACTCCCATTGTAAAAATAAATTAGTCAACTTTCTACATTTTGAGTCCTCATTTTGACTAACTAGTCAAAACGATATTTTATAGGACTAATTCGTAGAAGACCGAGTAATTTTGCAGTGCAATTTTGCCGTTTCCTCTAGAAAACAGATAATATACCTAGGCCTAATTATTATCATATTCATATACGCCCCAGTGGGCGAGGTGGCCGAGCGGTCTAAGGCGCTGAACCGTCGGCAGAGTATAAGATTCATCGAGCGGCCCTGGTTCGAGCCCCGCAAGAGTCGGGTTTCTTGGTCACACTCAAATAGTTCCTATAAGGTCGGAAATTGCATAATTGCACAGCAGTGTGATTATGGAATTTCTCCTCGCTCCCACCCATTGCGTAAAAATGTGCAGGTGTATGCAACGGGTGCCCGGCGCCTCATGGTTCGGAGAGTCATGTAAAGCTGTTGGTCCCGTGTATCAGGGGAGTCATTCCTGAACACGTAAAAAAAGTTGCAGACCTTATCGAAAAGAGTAGGGGACCATCCCGGGTCCCTGCACTCATCACTCTAGGTACCAGGATCCCTTCCAACCCGCACTAGGCCAGCGTGGAAGGGTATGCCGAAATCCAGCATGGAAACATGTTGAGGCTTTCGTCCAACAGTGGACAGACAAAAAGGCTGATGATGATCATATACGTACAAGATGATTGAAAACAAATGAATAATAACCAATTATCGTAATTTGCAACATTCCAAGGCAATGCACACCCGCACGACAAGTTAACTCTAAACAACAAATAAACAATGATCTAACTTCACATGATGCGTTTGAAGTTTCAAAAAAATCTTTACATGAAATTGTAACCCCAGCATAGGCCTAAATTGATTACTTCATTATACAGACAGAAAAATGAATATTGATTGAAATTAAAAGTTAAATAGAAATACAAACAAAAAATTCAATATTAATGGTAACTGTACAGGCTACTTTGAGCCATTTATTAAACTTGGTCGCTCGATTTTACGTCACTGGCAAATTGAAAAATGAAAAAAAGAATGAATAACAGATGCTACGGTTTATAGAAGTGGCAGGTGTAAAATTATTGCACTCGAAACCAAAAAAATGATAAACCTACGCAGTGTACAAATTGGTGTTATATAAATCATTCTTAAAACGTGGCAAAAAAAATACGGAACCGAAATGTATCCCGTAAAAGATTGAAGAAAAACATAATGCACAAAATAAAGAAAGTAATACTAGAAACCATTTAATATCTAAAAAGGTGAGGAAAATTGAACGTTAGGCTTGATGTTTTTTGATAGTTTGTCTGTTGTGCTTTTGTCCACTAATTGCAAACTTGCCATGGTAAAAGTTAGATTATTATTTTACGATCCACACTTTTTTGCACGAATATATTAGTGAACTTTAGATTCGGCCA
Source organism: Ophioderma brevispina (assembly GCA_023653785.1). Taxonomy (NCBI): domain Eukaryota; kingdom Metazoa; phylum Echinodermata; class Ophiuroidea; order Amphilepidida; family Ophiodermatidae; genus Ophioderma; species Ophioderma brevispina. Next base: position 7,547 of record JAMKCH010041280.1, read on the forward strand.
GAAACGTGGTATCGTAGAAAAATAATCAATCTGACAGACAAACAAGGAAATGACGTCATAGCAATTGGTTAATATTTTGAAACACAAAAGCTTATAAAGGCCGACCGGATGGCCTACCCACTGCGTAAAAAACGTCAGTAAAAATGTCACACCCAAAATTAGCTCGTACTCATTGAGCAACAACTAGACAATATTTGAGATAATTGGAGCATTTTGAAATTTGCTCTCTTTGATCTCTGATGTCAAGGCAGGGTTCAGGTCAAGAAGTCAATGCCAGGTGTGTTCATTTAAATCCTTGACCATCACGATTGATATATTACTTCCTTTCTAATAAAATGGGAAACGGCCGGATAACATATCCTCCCGCGCAAAAAAGAGCGGAATCTTAAAGAGAAAATAGTTATTCTATGCTGGTTTAAAAATTATACACCACCTACGGAAAGTGTCCATGCATGAATTAGGATTACCAAGGGGATGGGTGGTTCCTCGCCCCTCGTGGATTCGTTATAAAGCACCTATTGTTTATGATTTTGGGACACGCATGGTAACTCTGGTCGTTTCTCTTTCCATTGACATGAATAATTACACCATACCTAGAAGTCGCAATGACGTCATAAGTCCGGGAGTCGGCAAAATTTCAATTTTTCACACGATTAGGCACAAATTAAATTTTTGGGGGGCGTAAAAGGTAGAATATCGGATTTTCGTTCGGGTTTTCAGCGCCAAATGATGGCAAATTAACTATGTAATACAATTGTATTTGGTGTGCAATCACCCCAGCTTACTTTTGACGGCATACCTAACCCCGGTGGATGTGCTAAGCTTCACATTTTTTTCGCTAAAGACCATAAAGAAGGTAACAACCATTACCTGAAGCTTTTTAGTAAATGCTTTTGACATTGGAGCACACCGGGGGAGGGAAAGTTCATGGGGGGAGATGAAGGAGGCCTTTAGTATTCCTAAGGCTTAGATTAGAGATGGCGTTAGTATCACTAGATTTAGGAATTCGAACAGGCTAATTTGTGCCGTAGAGAAACACAAATCACAGTGTTTGAATGATATACCCCAAATACACTGGATCATGGACATCGATTAATTCATGGATCTTAACTGCCCTTGTAGAACCGTCATAACTACTAATCTGATATTCGAATTCATTTCAGTGACACAAAGAAAAATAAAACCCAACATTGAGCATGACACTAATACGTTTAAGCCCGTCGACTCTGCAACCGTTATAAGTAGAAGTCAAAGACCTGTATAATTTCACATTTATGCATAAAAATTAATTGACAATAGCCCGGAATTTAATTATTCCAATCTCGTTGTCTTTAGCATTTTTTCTTTCTTTCCTTTTCGTCGCCTCTGCCCCTCTTCATCTTTCTTCTGTCCCTTCTATCTCTCGTCTCTCCCTCTCTCACTTCACTCTCTCCTCTCGCTCTCTTTCTCTATTCTCTCGCTCTCCTCATCCAGGAGCATATTTGAATACGCAAATGGCCCAGAGTCATATGGCAAATATGCTCCTGGATCAGTGAAGAAATCTTCTGTTCAATACTGTCTCAAGCGCTGTTGCGCATCCATGAAAGGCGTCTCTGCTAAAAACATCAAGAAACCATGATCCCATGATGCCAGAAGCTCGATATTTAAAGCATGAGTAAAACCGGAGACCCAGAAAGCCTGTCGGGAATAAGTATGTACGGAACCACATTCACATAAAACCACTGAGAAACGATCCCGCCGGGTGTCGAACCCGAGACCTCATTTGTGAAAGGCGGGGGAAGATACGCTACGCCAAACCCTTTCCAACAATACCTTCAGAAGTCCTGAAAATATACTGTTTTACTTATTCCTAATTAACCCGTCTACCGAAGGGGTGGACCCCCACCCCCTTTCAGGTTTTTCCCCGGCTTGCTAAACACCCTTTTTGGTGCCAAATTAAAATTTAATTTATTGTCAAATGACATGTTTCGCTCCTTTAATCCCAAAACAAACATCCCCCGGGTTATAGGTAAGAACGGGTGATCCAAGTTATAGATAGGGGGGGGTGGTTGGTAACCCACCCCCCCTCGGAATAGAAGTTACCAACATGCCTAACACAACACATTAACATCACAGCACTTCTTTGGTACCAATAGATCTCTATGGTCCCCTCTTCCATTGCTCCAAAGGATACCAACATGCCTAGTCATTACTCACAATGACTCATAAGTTTCGCATTTCAGAAAACTCCATTTCATGCCACTACACAGTGAAATTCAATTTTTCGCCAAAAGGGTTAGAAATCAGATCCTCATGTGGTTTTTGAATCTACTTGAATGGTAGATGACTAGTTTTATATAAGACAGCATTTAGGAGCCTATACTAGGTGTTGAGTACGTAAAATTTCGAAATATCAATTTTTCCACCCTATATTCAGTAATTTTCGGACTTTCCTCAACATATGACGTTCATGATGACGTCATAATGGGGATGTTGGTACTTATTCGGTACCAATAGAAAGATAAACTCTAAGCTATCCTGTGGTAACAAATTTACAGGAAAAACTGGCTCAGAGTAACGAGGGATAATGTCCACTCTGACGCGGGCGACCAATGTCCGATTGAAAGAGAGTTGCAGTTTTCACTGGTGAAATTTCCCAAAGAAGTCTTGCACAATATAAATATTCCGGATAATAAATCCAAGGGCATCTATCGGTTCCTCGACGAAACAAAGCTTCTAATATCCCAGTATTCATTTCCACAAAGTCCGTCTGTCGCATATGTGCACTTTTAGGACCATGACCTGGAATCCTCTGTGATGTCAAACTCTCTCTTTTGACTTCAAAGGTGACAGCAAAAATTACCCTTAAAATAATGGTAGTAATACGCTCAATCTATCGCTCTGCAGATCAAACTACTGGCAAGTCTTATCTATATAGAGTATTCTATTCTACATGTGAAAAAAAGAAAATAATTTTTTGGAATAATTAAATTCCTAAAACCATTGTATTTTTAAACAATTATTTCATTGGTCCGGTAATTCTGTTTTTGTTAACTAATACGTACTATTTTTTAGCATCCTTTATGCATCTCTTGGTTTTGTATGTGTTAATGAGAAATACCTCTCTTAAATGGATAAGCCACGATTTACTCATTTGAAAAAAAATATGGTTTTAACAATTCCAAAATTGCTGTTTGTTGCATACTATAAACAGATGAGTCAAAAGATGGACCCTGATGTGGTCCCATTTTTGCATCTTTAAAAAAACACATGTCCCCTACAAACAGAAATGTTTTATTAGCTTCAATATACTACCAACATCATTCCCATTGACTAGGTTATATGCTAACCTTACAGTCTTTTAAATCAAGTAGGCCGTTTGCGGTTTCTGTCCTGGATTCCACATCAAATGAATGGCGAATGGCGGAGAAAATCAGTCTCTAATTACTGAGCTAATTACTGAGTGCAGATCAAATTCGACGATGTTTAACCCGACAGAATGCAGTCACAATTACCATGGATGACCTTTCTAACTCTTTCAGCGTCTTAGATAACTTTGTTGTAGCGCTTTATAAGTTGACAATTATTAGTCTTTATTATTATTATTTTCCTTCACCTTCATCTATCATGAAAAAAAATTTGAATAGTAAGTACTTGTACATTTATCAGTTTTTACCGGCAGGGTTGAAATGAAAAATAACAACAATTAAAACAAACATTAGTGAAAACCTTTTGGAGTGCACGAAATGCTTATATTATTATCGTCTTATTTGCAGAACACAAACTGTCACTTCATTAAAAAATTTTTTAATAATTCTTACATTATGACTAGGTTTCGCACGGTACCACATAATTTAATGTAAACAGTAAGGTCTATCCCTCACATTTAGGCATATTTTGCTATCATTGACCGCTGCATTTAAATGGGATCCGCGGGCAGAGCATAGAACGGACTGCCTAATTCAAAAGAATGTAACTCGGTCTAGCCCTAACCGAAAGGACATTTTTTTTTTTTTTTTTATCTTTTGGCTGTCACTATCAGGTTCAATTTTTTTCTGATTCACCCCGCATTTTCCACATACTTGTTTTTCCATACGATGCAACGCCACGCATGCGACCATAAGGCTCCACGCTTCGCTTCAATCATACGTCGAAACTAGAAATTATTTGGCTGACCCTTGGCAAGAGTTTTCTTGTTTATAATTGTCGATTTTTATTTTGATATTTTTTTTCGATGATTGATCCTAGGGTTCTGCGCAAATCATATTGCAAACATGATCCAACATCGGATCGTACTTTTTAGCACTCGCCCGTATTAGTGGAGACTAGGACCCCAGGTCAACATCGTCGTTTACTCCTCACTACAGAAAAGTGTTTGACCCTTTGGTAGTTGTAGTATTGGCCCTCTATATCAACGCTAGGTCGGTAGTACCTCTCAAATTGTGTGTCACTTTTTTTCAATGGGGGGCCCTTGAAGGTTTACACAGGGGTCAAACTTTAAAATTGCTCCAATTCTGTTGAAAATGTATGCGATATTGTCCGTCAGTCATAAGGATTTTTCCAAAAATGTCTATTTTGAAACCACGATTAACAATTGTTTTTGGAGTTTTATAGGGGTCAAATGGCTAAATGGGTAAAAAAGGTCATTTCTATTTGTACAGGGGTCAAAATCGTAAGTTGCTCCAATTTTGTTTGAAAAATGATTAGAGTTGTTCATCTAGCTTATGATCAAAATAAGGAAGAGTTTGTACCATCTGCAATGTAAATAGTTGCCCATGTTCTGTGGACAACAGGTCATAGGTCAACATACCCAATGGTGTTGACCTTCTTTACCCTTATCTCTGTAAGTAAGTTTTACATAATACAAACATAATTTTATGAGTCCTCTAGCCTCAGTCAATAACTTCAGTCATTTAAAATAATAATTAGATTAACTTTTGTTAATGTTGACCCCTGTACAAATTTGAAATTGACCTTTTTTTACATTTTAGCCATTTTACTCTTATAACTCCAAAACCAAGGGTCCGTAGGTGGTACAAACTATACTTTTTGGAATCCTTAATGATTAGATGACAATATGGCATACATTTCAACAGATGGGGCCTTTTTAATTGTTTGACCCCTGTGTAACAACTTATTGGCCCCTATTTAAAAGGATACCACAATTTGAGAGTACTACCTACCTAGCATTGATGTTAAGGGTCCATACTAACTACCAAAGGTTTCAAACCTTTCTGTAGAGGGAGGTAAACGAACTCCTTAATAAGGCCCCTATGAATATTTCTGCTCCTCCTCTATATTTTGGGCTTTCGAGTTTCCGTACTCGAATTCCAAGGCCTTCCTTACACTGGTTCGAAAAGCTGGGGATTCATCTATGGCAAAGTTGGTTGGGGAAATTGCCCTGACATCAAGATCAAAAATAATTTTACTGACAGATCTACGCAAGTGGTCTCTCTTAGCTGAAACGAAACCATATATAGAGGGACACGATGCCACATGATTGAGATGATAGGCGTAGATGAGGAAAATCGACGAGCCCGTTCCGTTCAAGATATTACATAAACTACTCGACCGAACAACAGGGGAAATGGTGGATAAATAAAAAGGCGTTTCGTTTGCGGTGAATGATACCGATCACTTGTCTTTGACGATAACATTTAAAGGTAGATACATAATATATATAATAAAAATAGCGCAGATAATGACAAAATACATTTAAAGTTTGATCCAATTGATTGGTTGAAAGCGTTTTTTTCAAATCTCGAGCTAAAAATTTTAAAATGAGTTTTTATTGAAGAAATATCACTATCTGAATGACATTAAAGTTTCATGCTTGTATCCGCACGAAAAAATACCCTCG
>JAMKCH010041281.1:0-12761 GCA_023653785.1 Ophioderma brevispina
GTATTTTAGTACTTGGTATCAAGAGAAAGATGGGTATGAGCTATATATTAGAACTACATTTATCTTTGTTGCAACCCTCAATTTTGTAAATATAATGACCAATCTCTCAAATGTGTCGCAGAAATTGACTCAATTAGACGACGGATAAAAGGTATACATGTATTTTGTGAAATCAATTACCGTAAGCACTCGGGTATAAGCCCACCCCCTAAAAGGAAGATTTTACTTCAAAATAGGGGTGGGCTTATACCCGGGGAGGGGCTAGAACTTGGGAGCAAATATCAGATACAAAATTACAATATCATTTCAAGAGCATATTATTCACCAGATACCATTTAATGTACACTGTAGTTGTAGCTGATATTTGAACATTAAAAAGTTCAATTTTCCCATCACATTCCTCAATGTAATTATACTAGCAAACAAGCCATCCCAATATATTGGGCCCTACATTGATGGCTCTATGTGATTTTGTTACTGCCACATTGTTTCTTGAATGCTAAAATTACCACCTGGGCTTATACCCGAGTGTATGCTAGCTCCTGTATTTTAAAAATTGGGGTGGGCTTATACCCAGAGGTGGGCTTATACCCGAGTGGTTACGGTACATTAATAAGATTTTGTAGTGTACAAATCATAATCTTGCATGAAGATTTCTTCATTTGTAGAAGAAAAATTGAAAAATTTCCAATACACTTTTATATTTATCTGCAGACTGGCATACAGCCCATTTTGTTGTAATTATTACCCAATCAGGTTTTGCATATTCTAATATTGGCAGCCATAGCTGGGGCCATCCTACTTGAATTCACCCAATGTGCATATCAAAGGTACGAGAGATTTCAAGGCATCTGTATATTGTGTCATGTAGTGATTTCATATAGATCACACTCAATAGATTTCTTGTGTTTGGTTACAGAAATGTGTAAAAAGAAAACACAAGGTGATTGTGATTAGGCATTTCAGCTTTCGTGCCAAAGAAATATTTGTCAACTATATCCTTTCAGATGGGGATATTTTTGATGAAAAGCTTTACATCGGTGCAAAAACTGGGGCTTTCATTTTTTAGGGACACCTGATGTGAAATCTCTCATTCCACCTTCAAGCACAAATTGTATAATGAACTGGAGTGTGGTGCAGTCCTAAAACAGAATTTTGAAGGTTTTGGGTTAGATGCCTCCAGTAATGGTGGATCAATTCTGACCATTACTTTGCTTGTCAGTTTTGTCTATAGAAACTTCATGGGAAAACTGAAAATGAATTGGGCCCAGGGGGCCACTCAGATATGACAGTGTACACATGCTTGACCAAATTTTTTCGAAGCACCCCCTAAACGGGTTTTTCTTTGTGAGCAAAAATACCCCCTAAACAGTTTTTAGCGCGCTTTCCCCAAAAAAATTTACCCCTAAACAAGTTTTGTCCTAATTAGAACCCCTTAACAAGTTATGGTCTAAATATGACCCCCTAAACAAGTTTTGCATGAATGTCAACAATAGGCTTGATTTGGGGGTTGCAAAAGATCATAATTATGTATGTTGTCAAAGAGCATTCTTGGGATTTCCGCCAATTTTTATCCCCACTCCAGACGCCCATGAATATATCAGAGTTTGACATAATATTTTATTCAGTAACAAGTTCATGATGCTTTCCAATTCAACACATCGTTCCCAAGTAAACCAAATAACATACAAATCCATCAGAAAACACTGCGGTCATGGCAGTGGACTTAAAAGGATTTTAGGTATAAGAACTTGTTTGTCTGAGGGCTTCAGCCCAGGGCATAAAAAACATTCATACCCAAAATCCTATGAATCCTGTTTAGGTTTACCATTACAAAATTAAATCATAAAATTTGGCATTTGTCACGGTGGCCATGCATAAATGCTTATATGCCATTACATGAGGTGAACATGAACATATTTTGAGATGCCAAAACACAATATCCAAATAAAATTTGGATGTAGCTTACATTAAAGGTGCTTGTTCCGATTTATGTGTATTGTGTTCTGTACTTGATATGAGAGCCTGGCAGTTGCACATACACCACATCAAGTACCGTGGGAAACAAACTTGCGGTTTTGATGGTAGACGCAATAATGCATGTTGCAAAGCCCTTTTCAATACTATGCATTTTAATGGTTAACCACTAAAACGGCGTTTTTTTGTTTATATCTTGAGAATGAAATAGATTTGAGGGCTCAAATTTTAGGACAATGAGAAAAATACCGCCTTTCATCTCATATCAAAATCGATACTGCTTCTGGGTAAATCGGGGTCCCAAAGACGATCGGAACACGCACCTTTAAAGTGCTTCTTTTAATTGACCAAAAGATCATGGTAAATTTGTGTAATGTGGATCTTAAGGAAGCAGATGAATGTTGTGGAGAAGTCAAATAACATTTTCATTTCTTGCAAGAATGCAAGTTCATTCATACTGCTAGCAAAAAATCTGAAAGCTATTTTCAGCTTATGTGCTGAAAGATGGTTTGGATTATTTTGGATATTTGCATTGGTACTTTTATGATTTTACTTGTATTTCAAATATTTGAAGAATATAACTTAAGATTGAGTTACCACTACAAATTTTGTATGATATGTAGTTTGTAGAGTATTTAATCAAAGGTTATTTTGAGTTTGAGCTTTGTATACAATGGTATCTTGAAATTGTGTAATACATTGTTCCCTATTAAATGTCACACTGATGCCAAAGATTTTTGTAAAGCTGAATAAAAAATATGAAAGAATTTAATGGTTTCTTCTGCCCTTTTACGTGTGATTACTGGGTTCATTAAATTTAAAATTCTCATGCCTGTATAAAAACCGAATTCATTTTTTTTTTGTTTATTTTGTTGCCTAAATTTATGCATTTTCATTGCTTTAAAGCCTGATTTTGGGTATTTTGAACAGATTTTTGTTTGGGGGGGGTCGTTCTCAGGCCTGATTGTATCGTGTTAAGGAAAACAATGTAAGAATTTGCATTTGGGCTCAACAAAGTCTGTTAAAATAGATTGCAGCAAACCAATTTTCAAAGCTTTAAAGTGAGTCATGGGTGTTCCTGTGATCCATATATGGCCATATGTCATGAACTGGGTACAAAAAATGTTACACAGTGCAAAATGACAAAAAGCACCAATATGTATTACTCTCAACACAACTTTTATTCCTTACATGTAAACTGTAAGGAATTATGCTTGTTTGTTTCAAATCATATATGCGGCCGTTGTTTTATATGAGATTACAGAAATTGGTTTGCTGCAATCAATATACATTTTTGGAAAGCTTATACTACAAGGATGTCAGATATGGCCAAAAGAGACAATATTCAGGGTGGGTAAAATTCCTACAGGGTGAAACATAAAAATTACATATTTTGTCATTTTAATATACCTTGGTTAATTTTTTCTCCAAAATGTGCAAGTCAAAACATGTGGATTTTGAAAGACATGACAAAGGCCCTCCAAAAATAATAAAGGAGTTAACTAATGTTCTGTTTTGAACATACAGGGTGGCCAAATTCACTTATATTTTTGACAAAAAGGTCATTTTGAAGATTAACTTTTATTCGAGTACCAATCCTATATTTCTTCAAGAGAAATACATAGCATATGGGTTTCTGTCCAAAGTTATGATCAAATATTAAGTATACAGGGTGATCCATGTATATTATACAGGGTGATCCATATATAATAAAGGGTCAATAGGCAATATTTAAAGTTAACCTGTATTTACCATTTTCAGCAAAGATGACAAACCTATATAACTTAACAGTGTACAAGAGGCCATTTCTTACTTACAGAAAGTGAAATTTGTATTCCCATAGGTACTAAACCGGTTTGCCATTTACAAACTTCATACTAAAAATGCAAAAATACACGGATCGGTGGCTATTGAGCATGTCTTCAAGGTCTTGAACCCCAAGTACAAGTGTATTGTTTTCATGAATCATATCTATTCCTATAGCCAAATTTAAATCATGCTTCAGTTGTATACTATACAACCTTTCTTGTTTGACTTGACATACTCATAAAATGTCTCATGTGACTCCATACAGGTCCCACCCAAATGCCACAATTTTGGTTAAAGATGATGTTGGTCATCAAATTAAATGATTAATTAATGCTTCATTAGGCTAATTACCTTTTATATAAGGGATACCAATGTGTGATTAAAAGAATTAAAGATAATAAAATCAAGTTTCTACCTCGTTTTGGGGATTATTTTAGAAAGAACAGCCGAAAATTCCCCCAAAGTGATCAACAATTTGTATATAATTAATAGGACACTAGCCAGTGTTGAAAAATATTTGAAATTTGCAGGAATAGATCAAAGTGAAGGGATAGTCTGATAGAATGGTAGAATTCTCATAAAGTACATTTCCAACTGAAGAATTGACAGAAAAGGAAGAAAAACGCAGGTTCCAAGATACGATCCCACATTCCAATTACGGTTGTAGAAGTGTCCGAACGGACAGTTAGAACTTAAATTTCCGATTATGTCCTTTTTAGGTTGCTCTTGGTCTTACACTTGCAGAGTATGTTAGGTACCTGTACTTGTTACCTTACATTGCAAAAATCTGATTTTTGATGTTTTTTTCGATTTTCTGATTTAGCAAATCAATGATAGTGTCTTGAACATCTAATTTAACTAATTAATTACATTAATGGAACCGTAGTTTGTATCATGAGTTAGATCTATCATTCAGACAGTGTATTTGCAATTTGAGGCCCCCACAGGTGTTTCACTTCTCTACTTCTTAAAATTTATAGCCGACCCATTTTCACCTGTTTTGTAATGTCTATGGCTCCCCCCCGCCAGCTCCCACCCCCCCACCGGCTCCCCCGTCGCCACCACCCGTCGCCAAGCTGACTGAGACAAATATTTAAAATTAAAGGAATTAACTCCAACTTTTTTGTCAGTTTAACAGATCCCCCATTTTAGGTACCCAGTTTCATGAACATACAACATAAATGCCTTGTCTGTTATTCAGACAAAAAAATTTAAACATTTACAGTGGACTATGGATCAAAGAATGACTTTGCAAATAAAACATGGTAACAGTTCAAATGAACCATTTATGGCAGGCCCCAAAAGTTGGCTTCATTTTCACTGTTAAAGAAAGAACATCACTTTTTTAATGAAGAGCGCCCCCATTTTACAAAAATTTGGTATTTTTTGCAAAGTTTATGTTGGTAAGTCTAGGAAACTACACACCTGTGAACGGAGAATGCTAAAAAAGGCGTATTTATCATAAAAAGCCTTTTGTAAAACTAAAGTAGGATCCTCCTAGACTGTACTTAACAGCAGAGCTGAAATGTTATGTCCTTCCATAATGAAATAATGCCACCTCTAGAAAATGACTTAACTTGACTTGCCTGAACCAATTAAAACAACTTATGGATAAGAGTAGATATTACCGGACGCTATTTTCCGCGGCTATTTGATATTGGAAGGCAGTTTCCAGCATCCGTTGAATTATTATCGGAGAGCTCCGATATTAATTATTCATAATTACAAAATTCCTTCGTTTGTGACAGCATTTTCGAGCTTAACCATTCAGGTTTGAAGCCATTTTAGCCAATGTAACCGTAGAAAAATCTCATTTGTGAAAATTGGGGTGCTCTTCAAAAAATGTGCTATTGCTTTAATATCATGTACAAGATTCCACTTTTTAGTGGATTGAGAAGTAAGGTCAGTGATCACAATCTAGGTGTCAGCAAAGTGTCCTTCATCACCACAAAAGCTTCAAACTGTCTTTCAGACAGTTTCACTTTTGATGACAGAAAAGCAACATATACACATGGCATACCCATAAACATTTTTAACACTGGGAATAAAGATGGCCAGTTTAAAAGACTGATTGCTGAATGAAGATTCTTTAAAGCCATTTAAACACCAATTCTCACATTGATGTCATTATAACCCCCCATTACTACCCCCCCCCCCACCCCCCGACGGATGCCCATGCATAATTGTAGGAAATGGAACTAAATTTAATGAGCAATTTAATATGATCATAAGGTACATTTCATAAACCCTAACTAATACATACCACTAAATACCATGCTGTAATAAAGCTGCCCCATTTCTTCTGGTAGGACCGACGCAGCTACCACAGAGTACAGATTACTTGCACACTATACAGACTCGCCAGCCAGTATTCCGTGTATTTTTGGCACATAGAGGATAGCATACGCACGTGGCCTGTCTCACCCTTGCAGGAAAGCTGCATGGAGTTACAACACCGGCTCTGAGCACACATGGAATTTCTCAAGGCCAATTTTGTTTAAATATTTTGGCATATATTCGCATTATTAAACACACATCCAACCGATCAAGTGTAATAGTGCCCTCATTTCGTCCCTATCAAATGACGCATAGTAACTGGGGTAGCTATGTGGTACCTGTGTGTCTACTCATTCCGATACTGTGCTACACCATATCCCCCTTCTCTCCACCCAGTGGGCAACTACGGGTAGACCGTTGGGGTTAGGTATTGTAGAGTAATGTGTCCGATATTTACTACGAACTGTATTTGGGAGCCTTACCTTTCAGCTACTGCATGCAACTATCTCAGTGTGTACTGTGCAGTAGCTGCCACAGTAGGCACGGTGTAGCTGCCATAGGCTACAACCCCCGAGTACGAAAACAACCATCAGTGACCCTGAAATTCTGTATTTGTTGTCCTTTGGGGGTTTGGCAGTTTAATTCTGTGGTATTTTGGAGTTTAAGAAATTAAGGGTGGATTTTGCAGTGTTTGTCCACACCACTATCGATCTGGTCTGACACTCTCTCATCTGTCCAAAGAGTGTATACTTAAATATTTTCTGGTATATTTTGTATTAGAATTATTTTAAAGCTACAAAGCAACAAGATCAAGTCTGTGAGACTTTCTACTGAGTAATTACTTATTTGAACCCCACCCCATAGGAATATTTCGAAGAGACGCCAGTTTCAGAGGGTTCAAAACCTATTGTCATCTTCATGCTCCAGTAGCTTGAAATTTGTGATGCAGAGATCTAGAGGTCAAAGGTAACCCATAAATTTTGCAACAGCCGCTTCATTAGCGAGAAATTGACATTTTAATTATAGGGTCATTTTGCAATTTATTAGGTGTGTGCAACCTGCAGGTCAGAACTGATCGGTCAGCAATAGGCATTTTAAACTTGCCAAATGTGAAGAGGAAGTATGTAAACATTTTAACAGCCATTTCATTCCGAAGTGTCACAGGTAAGATTAATTATCAGATGACTTACTGTGATTAAATTTAATGCATTGTTTTCATTTCAAATTAAGGAAGCTTTCCTTTAAAAGTACTAAAATTTATTACTCTGGTATAGTCTTGGTTCAGTTTTAACTTTATATTTTTGTGTCGGTCTGATGTGTACATATAAGGAAATGGTTCAAAATACCATATGAATGGAAGAGAGACAAATGTAAATTGATAAGGCCATCATAATTTAATTATTCATCTCAAAGCTGTTGCACATGTTAAAAAATATCCTGGGGGAGTTCTTGGATTTTGGTTGGGTACCCATGCTCATTCTAAAGAGGGACTGGCTGCAAATGCAGGACTAAAGCTAGAGGTATCAAATTCACAATCAAGTTCAGTTGTGACTGGTTCAATGATACAAATAGGAAAGTTAACCTAAACACATCGGCCCAAGTGATGATCTTGTTTTTTGGCTCTTATTCACATATTGAGAACAGGTCCCGCAGGGAGTATAATTGTCCCCGCCGAACGAGTTCAGAACGGGGGCTATGAAATAAGCAGCGTTCGTTCGTTCGTCTGTGATAAAAATGTTGACCCACTTTGTGTACGATTTATCTGGAGTTCCTTAAGGGCGACAAACTTGGTGGAAAGAAGCGGGTTGATTAGTTCTCGACCCGATTAGATTTTGGGCATAAAATGGGTATTATTTATGAAATTTTCCCGCAGGGCTTGTATACAAGTTATCTGGAGTTCTGCAAGGTGTATAATGATGTAACTTGGTGGAAGGAAGCGGGTTGAAGAGTTCTTGACCTGATTAGATTTTGGGTGTATTTTGGACAAATTACATATGCAAATGACCAAATTAATATGCAAGAATCGTCGTAATCGCTATATTTTTGAAACAGTACATCGAATACGCAAAATTCCTTCACTGCATGAAAGCCTATCATGGTGCGCATCTTGACATTTGAAAGTGTGTGATATATGCAGCTCAGGTATGCAAATGAACTAATTAAATATGCATAATTGCTGTATCACTAAAATAGTACACTGGATATACAGTGCGAGTCAAAATGATTGTTCCCTGATGAAAAAAAAATTAAAAATATTTGTAACCTTTTTAGAATATTATTATATACTTTATATTAACATTTATTTACTTCTCAATCACCATGTCAAAAATCCCGAGATTCATGTATTTCATTTCAAGTTATGACCTCTTTTTAGAGGGCTCCCAAATTGCCGCGTGTACCAATTTAGGGAAATTCACAATTTAGTACAGTAAACTTGTTAACAGTGTAATTCACAAACCAGGATCCAGAAAAACGAGATAGGCATAGAACTTTCTTGCTTGTCGCATTTATTCATGATAATAGAGAGATGAAGCACAAAATTATAATATTTTCATGAAAGAAGATTTGTTCCAAAGTCTGAACTTTGGCCAACGAGGTGTACACATAATTGAAACCTGTTTTTGGTGTATTTTCAATATCTTTTGGTTTTGGCCGTAGTTAATAGTTAAAAAACGAGTTCATTCCAACCTTGAAGACTTCATAAACAGTCAACATAGAAATTACACTTGTGTTGCATTATCATTAACTTAATAAATTTTCAGACGATAACAGAATTGCACTTTCCAATCATTTTTATAGTTTTAAGGAAAAGAAATAAACAGAATGCACTTTTTCTATGAATTCAGCTTTAAGGAAACGAATGTTTAAAAACAATCGCAACTTTGATGCTGTAGAGTACAGCAAAACATATAAAAAGACATTTTGAACAGATGATATAACATATCACGTAGATACTGTGCCATTCATCTCGAATGTGGCCTCATCAACTGCCAGTATCTGTCCGTGGTGGTTGACTTAACAGCCACTGGCAGAAAGCTGTTCTGCGGGCAGCATCTTCAGGGTGAAGTTGATGGCGGTCTGTCGGGGGACATCTTTAAGTCAACCTGGTAATGCGGTTGACTCAGACGGATTCAGGTGCAGAGGATAACGGCGACTACTGATCCTTGGATTTATTTGGATAACGTTCCTAACCCTATTTATGTTGGCCAAGGATCTGGCTTGCGGTGCATTGGTCTTTCACAGCCTTCGATGTCTGTTTTCGAACAATCGCATGATTGTTAAACTTAGTCCTTGATGGTAGACCTCTCTTTAACAGGGTTCTGCCAGCTCGAGGAATCTTTATTCGCAACCGCCGTTGAACTTCATGGGGCTTCGTGTTTTCCAGATACTTCTTGGCCATGAAGGTGCCTTGAGCTCTGAATCTGGGAGCCAATGCTTTGCTCCCTCCTCTACATTCAACTCGGCCTGACAGTGTGGTTTACTAAGTGGTGCATTATTACCATTTATCCACAAGTGTGTAAAGCATACATTAGGTATCTGAACTTGAAATTTGTGCTTTGATAACTAAATCAATACATCTTGTACAAAAGGCAAATTTGAGGGCGTTTATTTAAATGAGTGCAGATATTGGATTGCCGGAACCAAATTGAATCATTCAAATTCCTGTGACAGCTCTTTGAATGTACTTTTGAACTATTTACACTTTTTAAGAATAGCTTTGCACAGTTTTTGACAAGAAAAAACCGAATATTTGGGGCATCAATTTTGACTCATTGAAAGCCACTTCTGCATACATCTTTTTTAAAGTGCCGTTGTGGGCCAATTAAAGAAACTATCATTGATTTGCTAAATCGCACATTCGGGAAAAAATCATCAAAAGCGATTTTTGCATGTATACAACAAGTACTGGTATCCTAACATATCCCTGCAATGATAAGACCAGAGCAACCTAATAAGGCCAGAATCGAGATTTTAGTCATTACTCCGAAGGACACTTACTCAACACGTAATTGAATTGATAATCGATCTTGGAACACTGCCTTTTTTCTTCTTTCTGTCCAATTCTCAACGGACAAGGTACTTATGGAATTCTACAGAATTACCCTTCACTTTGAAGCATTCCTGCAATTTCAAATATTTTTCAAATCACTGATAGTGTCCTTTAAAGGGGTATTTTTTGATGCGATTGATCAATTAAATATGCATAACTATGTATCACTGAACAGTAACATCATATATACCCTTCACTACCTGCCAGACGACCTGCCATACATATTTGGTACTATCGCAATTAGAATATGCATAATTGCAATGGGGTGAAGTCGGGTGTCTCGGAGAGGTTGGGTGGTCCTTGGGGAGGGGGTGTGGCATCTCAGGGAGGGGAGGGATGGGGCTGGGGTTTTGGGGAGTGGGATGGGTGGTGTTCATATTGTAGACTTTATACATTGTAGTTGCATTTATCCCATGTTAGTGATCACAACATTCGGTTGGGAACATATTTTACGCCTAGCGTAAATACAAGTTCGCCTTGTTTTAACTGTAAATTGTTCCCTAGCTTATATTTTCACTGAAAACTAGTATATTTCACCAAAAACGTGTCCCGTTTAGGGTATATTTCTGTTAGTTACCCTTTTCAACTAGCCCTGAACCGGGCACAAGGTTTTTCACTTTTTTTTATACTTTCAAAAATGAATAGTTAAAATAAAAATTCTTTATGTTAACCACCCTCTGGCAATCAAACAATCCCTGTTTGGTCCAGTTACCAGTGATGATGACAAGAACACCATGACAAACCATGCAAGAATTTTTGACGCACAAGTTCAACAGCCGACCCAGATAAAATTTTAAAGTCAGCAGTCAGACCAAAGGATAGTTGAATCGTATCTTCAGTTTTATAAAACACAACAAAAGAGCAACAAAAAGAACTTTGATAAGATTTCAATTTGATGAGTTGAGACAAATTTAAATTTATGATGGCCTAAGAATTGAATATTATAATAATATTATTATGTACGAGAACTCAGTGCAATATTCTCTCCAAAAAGTAACTTTTTTTCCTGACATTCCCAACCCCTATGCTATGGAGAGTTTGGGGAATGGTTAGGGTCTTGAATTAGGGTTTCGGTAATTTTAGCATTATAGGTTAGGGTTAAGTACAGTTAACACTTTAGGGACCAAGGGGGTTCAAGATATTTAATTTTCAGAGTTTTTGAAGGCGCTTTAAATACCAGAAAATTATAATCAGCTTGCCGTTAATGATAACATGGCAAAATGTATTGACATGTGCATAAAATACAGAACGCCGCCAAGTATCATTTAAATGTGTTCAGAAAAAAATTTTATGTGGGCATTTTTTTGTTACAGCTGGCAACCATCTCAGATCAACTGCTCATATGGCATATAGTTTCTCATTAAGATTTGTGCCAAAAATACAAATTATTTTGGACCTTTTTGGGCCAAAAAAGAGGATTTTGCCAAACATGATTTTTGAGATTTGATGTATTGATATCTTCAAAACAAACTTTATCAGAAATACCACTTTTAAAGTAATTTGGAATAATTTAAGTCTTAAATAATAATTAAAGATAATTAAAATCAGAAATAAAAGCATTCCAGAGAATTTAAAGTCATTTTTCTTTCAAAATATTGTTTATTGAACTTATGATGCACATAATTATTGTTTAAAGTAAGCACAAAAGCACAACAACACATTAATACAGTTCTGTTGACAAAAGTGTGATGCTTTTACGTTTTTAAGATAGAAATTACAGTAGTGCTAACTTTAAGGGGCAATCTAGGATTAGTTACAGTGATTATCATCGAATAAACATTAACATAGTGATTTTGGTCGAAATTGGATGTTTCTGATTTCAATGTATTGGTAAACTAGAAGACATGTATTTTTATATGAAAGTCAGTTTTAACCAATATGTGCTATATTTTAGTCATAATTACTCAAAATGTAGTAAAAAACAAAGAAAATAAAAGCATTCCAGCTCATTTAAAGTCAGTTTCTCAAAAATATTGTTTATTCTCAAATAATTGCATGACATTACTGTTAAAAGTCAGCAACAAAAAGCATAAAAAACACATTATTAACACAGTATGTTTGACCTAAGTGGAATTAGATTACTTAAGTGAAATTACAGTATATAGTGTACTTTAAAGGGGCATCTAGGATATGTACATGATTGACTTTATCATCGGCATAAAAAATTCACATAGTGATATGGTCCGAAAATTGGATTTGCTGATTTCACCTGTATTTGTTATGGGCTATATTATAGTCTAATTAACGACTTAATGTAGTAAAAAACAAAAGAAATAAAAACATGCCAGAGAATTTAGGGCATTTTCTGCATTAATGTATATTTGAACTAATGATTTAGAAACATGTTTTTATTGAGGAAGCACAAACATCATTAAAACAGTACAAGACAGTTATGATGCCCTAAAATACAATGCTCTCACTTTTTAAGTAGAAATAAAGCTGTGTTCCCTTAAGGGGGCAGTCTAGGGTATGTTAAAATAATTGTTTAGCAACAGGTATTGCTAACTTCAACATGTTTAGTTAAAAATCAGTTTTGAAAAACAATTTGAACGACACAATTGGGTCATAATTAAAATCACGTAAGAAATAACAAAGAAAATTAAGAGTATTATGGTCTTTTAAGACATTCTGCCTCCAAAATTTTTAA
>JAMKCH010041282.1:0-56025 GCA_023653785.1 Ophioderma brevispina
AAAACTCATTTTTGAATGATATTACTGAAGGGTCGTAAACGTGCAGTGTGTCTTAAAAATAGCAGTGGGCTATCATTCATACATGTAATCATACTGGAAACATGTTAAACATTGAAATTTTCAGTTCTAGTAACAATAAATCCCACGGACATGATGTATTGTACATGTTTTATCATCGTTTCGATGATGATGGTTCGGTGCCATTTCATCACCCCTGCACCCCTCACCTCAGCCAACACCCCCCATTTTTTGATCTATAATATTAAACCCAAACCCTTACTATTTTTAAGAGATTTCAAAACTTTTACACATGATATTTTTTACTACAATGCACATTTCTTTTGGTGCCACTAAGTGTCATGACCATGATGATTGTACTTATTCTTCACGACCGCTGCCATCACATTCACCACATGCAGTTTATTCCGTTGAGCCGGCTGCACAATTCCATAGGGTAGTTGTTTACAATATAAAATTCTCTTTCCCACAAAAATATGGTTAGAACAAGTTTGGGGTTCACATGATTTGGCACTCCACAACTCTCCAGTCGTAGTCCATCGTAGACTCCCAAAAAGTGCCAAGATTTCTGGCGATAGTTCAAAACTTGCACAAAACTAGACTTTTGTGAATGGTCTGAAACCGAAACTGTCATGTACTCTCGTACCGTGTGCGCATATACGTGATCGAATTAGCACCGGAACCAGGGCTGCACGTCTCATGGTTTGGAACTACGCATGTAAAAACTGTGCTAGGTACGTTCAGATGGCACTGGACTGATTTTCAGTATGTTTCCTCAGTTTTTTTCCAATTTTTTTTTACACTATTAAAAAAAATTGTGGATGCGGGTCGGCCGGCGGTCAAAAGGTGGTGAGGGAGATGACGAGAATCTAATTTTTTTTAAAGGGCCTAATTTGTTTTTTGCATTGAGTGTCGCGTCGGCATTGGCATCTTTTTGATGGATATGGGTGCGCGAATTATTTGTAACTAATTATTGCAACTTACTAGGTATTTAGGGAGAAATCGGCTTTTTTTATTCACTTTAAACACGTTAGGGCGAAATTTCAATTTCCCCATAAGGATCCCTTTTGTATTGTGGTTTACCTTTTAAGGACCACAAAGGATTGAATATTAATCTATGCCAATTAAGTGAAATCCCTAGAATAACAAAGGATAATCATATAATTAATTTAATACAAAATTAATTTTTCTTTTTTGGTTTTTTAAATTATTATTATTATCTGTGATCAAAGATGCACTAATGACTAAGCTATCGAAAGTAAAGTAATCCTCGTGCCGCGCAAGCTCGTGCGCGGAGTGGGCACTTTCCTTAGCGTTTGGGCCAGACTCCTCCGTATAAATGTTTGCTGGGGGGGTTCGCCACTCCTCCGCACAGCGAGTCTATTACGTTCCTTTCCCAGCATTGAATAATGCTGGTAACCCCCATTTATAATACCCTGTGGTGGAGAGGAGGATTAAGGTAAAGAAGGGCTTACTCAAGGCAACAACACTTTTGGCCGCAATGGGACTCGAACCACGACCTTTGGATGCGGGACGATCGCTCAATCCACTGGACCACACGTGCCCAAGCTATCGAAACCCTTTACAATATTCGAATGCACTTGAATGTTTAAATCGAATTTTTTGCTTTAGCGGCGCTTCATCTAGAGGCCTCGTTTCGTCATGTAAACACAAAACGTCTAAAAATGACACGTTATGGTTGAGTCGATTATTATAAAACCGTAAAAGCAAAAACTCTATCGCAACGCAAGGTTAGCCAGCCACACGGGGCTGGCATGATTTTTTTTTCTAGATGATTTTCTAATGCAGATTTTTGATTAAACCTTTCATTTTGCAAATTACCTTGTCACAATCAAAGCATGCTTCAGTGTTCGTGATTAATACAGAAAGAGCCAACTACTAATTATCTTTCGTATCAATACTTGCCAAGAACGAAGAATCAAGAACGATGGCACCAAAACCAAATCGTTTCCCCCATAGTAGACCACACCGATTTTTTAGTACCCTTTTTTTTGTTTTTAAAGGTCCAGGAATGCAAATTAGAATGGGAGTGGTTTTGTGGGCAAGTCTACAAGTGAGGACCAGAAATCATTCAATATTTGGGTGGTGATGACATCATGAGTGACTATTGATTTTTAGCAGAGAGTAATATAAATTTCCAGGTGACTGGTGTGAATCTCTTCATGCATGACTGAAAAGCAATAGTTTCACTAATGATTCACTGATGGTGTATTCCTTTTTCTGGCCCTTTTTATGGAATGCATGTCCCATAAGATTTGGAGTAGGTTTATCACTTCTTTCCTGGGGGACCTTTAAAAGTATTTGTCAATTGACATTTTAAGTTCTTTTTTTCAGGCAAAACACCCTGCCAGTATAGTACTGTACAGGGGAATCCAAAGTGATGAATAGTGGGGTGGCAATCCCCCCTTTCGGGAGAAAGTACCACATGCTAGTACAACAGAAGGAATATCACAGACACTTGATTTTTGATACCATGATAGCTTGTTATCCCCTTCCGTTGGTAATAAAGTAGTACCAACAGGCTTAGCATTAGTCAGAATGACGTCATATAGGTAGTAGGGCGGCAAAAGCGTCAATTTCCATAGGCCCCAGTGTAAATATGAAGAAATCAATTTCTCACCAAAAAAAATTTAGCAATATCAGATTTTCAAGTCTTTTTTTACTCTACTTGATGGAAAATGACTAGTAAAATTTTCAAAATATCAATTTCCCACCTATAGATTAGCCATATCGCAGGCTTTCTTCAACTTTATAAACGCCCTAGTGACGCCATATACGAATTTTGAACCAAATGAAGTGACTTTTAAACTCGACACTATCCTGTGGTACCATAAACCTGTGGTACTCCCCCCGCCTTTTTTTCAGGAGGTATGTTTTACTGGTGGATGGTCATTCCTGATCCATGTTCTAGCCATCCAGTTACCTTGTATATTTGAGTATTATGTAGGCATGAAACGACATCCAATTGCTAGGTTTGTTTCTTGTATTTTCCCAGTTCATAGGTCCAAGTAAAACAGTAAGTTATCTCATGCATGCATCCATGTCGAGTAGACAATATGGTCAACAGCACCGCTTGCGTTAGAGACACTATAACGACAGTTGGGGGGTCCTTTGCTTTAAACTTTAAACGTCAAAACCCTTATGCTACATTGTAATATGAAACATCGTTTTGTTGGAAGAAACTACCCGTGATGTCGTTAAATTAAATTGTACTGAATGTATTGACAAAAGCCTCCCAAAGTATGATGTCTAACGTTATGTCATAAAGTCTTCTTACTCCAGGAGTGCATGGTTTTGGGGTGATAATATTATAATAGGGGCTGTTTGAATATTAGAGTTGGATCGGGCTCAGGGCTAAAGACCATAGAGCTCGGTACGCCATGGCTCTATGTTTTCAGGTATGATGTTGGATAGAGATTACTTTTGCAGGGGAAGTTTCTGGAGCTTTGTGTACATTCAATACAAACCACATTAAAAGCACAGCTGAATTCATCAACACCTAAATCTGGAGGTAAACCATTTGAGGTGTCATTCGGACCCAATGTTATTGCTGCAAGGTTTAAATGGTTTCAAATTCAGGCCGTGACATGACACTGGTACTATTACTGTTTCATGGCTCTCACTAAAGGAGCATTCTTTTGCATTGATTTGAATTTTGAACATATTGCAAAACATGTAAGATAATAGCTGCCCCCGATTGCTGTAAGTTACGTCTTGAAAAGTACCGACACTATGACTTGAATGCATGAAAATATATATATTTATTAATCTCCTTGGAGATGGCCAGCGCACGATAGGTTGAAAAAAAAACGCCATGGTGCGCTTGCCGGATTCTCACCGGCGATATTGTATTACATGCACGACGCTCTAAACCGACTGATCTACAAGCAGTTCTTAGAGCGCGATAAGATATCATCTATAGTTGGTTTAGGTTCGAAAGGTTCTTACTCCTACGCTTCCATGCCATTGAAACTAGTCCTTTACTACAGTATAGTCTCACATCTTATCGATTCGCTGTGACCACGGAGATACAGAATGCTTGTGCTTTGCCGTTTTGTAGTTATAAACGGTAACGAGATGAATAGTTTGGTGTTCACTTGTCACGGTACCAGGTCACGTGTCAGGGATCAGTTTGCTCTTCGGGGGCGACCGATATGTATAAATCCGACTATGTTAAATCAGGATCTGTACATGACCCTCTGCCCAGAGCTATTATTTTTTCCAAAACCGGGTTTAGTTATGTCTAAACAGTACAAAAATTTCCCTTTTCCCCTACTGAGTCAAAACCGACGTACGATGACGATAATCGGTTGTTTTTGTTCCAATGATGGGATCGGACTACGTCATTTTTACCTGAATGGTCCCCCGAGCAAATATAAACCAATCAATGCCGTGACGTCATCAATCTTTATTTTTTTCCAAAATTGGCTTTATGCCCCATAATTATAAAATTCCTTTTTAAGATCACATCGTATATTGTTCTTTATAAATTAATTCAATTGTCCCCGCAGAATTTGAAAAAGATGGGTCCATAAGTCAACAAACTGAAAACAAAGTCAGCCGTCTAAATACCTTACCGTGGACTGTAATGAGCAGACGGATCCCCGTTTTAATTAATAGCAGGCTTACAGCCACTGTCTCGCGGCTGCGGGGGTTAATGCGTCTAGCAAATTCCTGCAACTTCTGCACGTAGGACAATTTCGATGGCCACACCAATCATTAAATTTTATTGGATCAATTTAAGGATCGTCAAATTTAAATGTATTTTAATTATCTAATAACAGAACGTCAGAGCGTTTGCCCTTAGTATGTATCTACCACCCCCCTACCCCCCTATATCTTATTTTTCTTTAAATTCGGTATCCAGCAACATCCCTCCATAATTCCATTCCCGATTAAACCAATACCGTCGACAATATGCATACAGTGACACTAATAAAAAAAATCAGACTATTTATTTAATTTTATTTTTTTATTACCGCTTTCTTTAGGCTGGGTAGCACCTTCAGTGACACAAAACACTGATTTCCAAGGAGGGCCTGCATTTACAGAATGTAATGATGAACTTGTATAAACTTCAGTTATATATAAAACATTAATGGCAAATTCAATAGTATAGTAGAATACAGTGTAATATAAATAATAATGGATAATACAAAGATTATCAGAAGAAGAGCAAAATATACACAATATGCTTCAGTAGGATTTACAAATGTTGATGCTTTTAATCTGTGAAAGACTCATTGTATTATAAGTCACAGCGAAAATATCTGCAGGAAGACTGTTTCATCTTTGGTTGCTCTCATATGGAAAGTACGATTACCTGCGTTTAAGTGTTCCAAGATGGTTCATACAAAGAGTTGGTGGTTTGACTCTGGTAACCTTTAGAATGAACTGAGGGCATGAAAGTGAAGGGAGAAGAAAGGTATAACCGTTGGCAAGACCTTTGTAACACCTTTGAAAATAAGCATAACAATTTGATTATATACCCTATCTTTAAGTTTGGTCCACTGCAGTGTACTCATCATAATCTTTAACAAGAGTTCTGATGTCAGCTGATAAAATTATACTTTCTAATCTATTATGACAATTGCAGTGAATGTTAAAAGTCATTAGTTGCAGTGTTTTGACCAGAAGGCCTTCAGTAACAAAATGTGGCATGACAACGGAATTAGCAAGCATATCAGTAATCCTTTGGAACGTAATATTTAGTCTTCTAATAACACCATGTACCCTATGATTGATATGTCCTTACCAGGAACATCAATGATCAAAAGTTACAAAACCAAGATTTTAAACTGGTCAACCACTTGGCTAATACGTATCATTATTCCAGTGGCATAGTAACATTCTGAAATTACTGAGATAGTGATGTGCTACCAAAATCATAAACTTGGTTTTTCTTTTTTCTTGGCATTTAAAGTGATTTTGTTTTCATCAAACCATTCTGAAATTTTTGTTTAAATTTGACTGTGAGTTCCAATTCAAGAGTATGCGATTGTCTGAAGTACACAAAGAATGTTGTATCATCAGCATACCTAGTCTTACAGTTAACACTATTTATTTGGAAGACTATTGAACAAAAATAAAAGAGAAGAGGAACCGAGTATAAGGCCTGAGGAATACCAATCTTGATATGTTTGAAGTCAGAAAGAGGTAGCATTAATGTTGACTGCCTGAGTTTTGTCGCTGAGATAGGATCGAAACCACTGGAAGTTCAGGACCGTAATACCATTTGCAAAAGTTTTGTCAGTAAGAAAAAGAATGGTTAACACAGTAAACGCTTTTCTAAGATCTAGAAAAATCGCTCCAGTCACACGACTCTCATCCATGTTATTCAAATAAATCTTTACCCCGTTACATCAAGTAAGTAAGTCGCAGTAGAATGATTGTAACGAAAGCCTGATTGATTATCAGAAAGAAGTCCATTAGAAACAAGTATGAATACAATTGATATGAACATCTTCTTTCAATTAATTTTAGAAATAAGTGGCAGAACAGAAATAGCCCGGTAAGGTCCCCTCATCTGATTTGTCACCAGTCTAAAAAAAATAGGGGTAACTTTTGGCTTTCTTCCATTCTGTTGGAAAAACTGGATGTACTAAGAGAAAGGTTAACAAATAAAAAGCAAGGGTAATTGCTAATATAAGGAGCCGCGAGCTTAAGAAGTTTTACACTGAATCCATCAAAACAGGGGACTTATTGTGTTGACTATCACTATCTGTTATAAACAAACTCTGGAGAAATATGACAAAACTGGAAATAGAACACATGTGGGAGTTAGATTTAATTTGTAAGTGAAATCCCCATCTGCAATTCTCAGCATTAAACCCTATCTCCAAGAGAAGAACCTATAGAAGTGAAATAGTTATTAAACCATTAGCAGTATCTCTTGCTGAAGACGTGAAACCATCATCGGGTTTAAACATAAATGCTAGTAATGATGATTTGTTTGGAAGCAGTTTTTTTAATAGTAGACCCATTTTTTTTTTGTAGAGTTTTTAACATTTCAGCCAGAGATCGGATAAATCCCTTTTTAAGAAGTGAACGCATATTGACTTTGCTTTGTTACGATAACATTTAGCCATATGCCAACATGGGGACCATTTTTGATTTTATGAGCTTTGCAAAATGTAATCACGGTTTTGTCAACATCAGAATTTCCGCTAATGATCCATTCTGGTTGCGAGCCTTCACACCTTTTCTCTACGGTGCACGTGTATCAAGACTTTACGAAAACAAATCCTTTCCAAAATGCCAAAGCAATATCAACATTCATGACAGGTATGAACTTATCCTTCAGTAAAACTTCTAACACGTATTACAAAGTCACTTTCTTTAAAATTCTAATATGATCTAGTTTTAGTAATCCTGGTAGCGGCTTGATCTGTGAATGTATTTTACGAACCGATAATAAAGACTGATCACTGCGACCCTCAGACTATGAACACCAGAGGTAAAATTGTTTTTCTGGCCGGGGGGGAGAAACCAACAGATCAATAATTGTCTTACTGTTCTCAGTAAGGCGGGATAGTCTTAATTAGTTGACGTGACTGTGATGTTACAATAGTAATACCTTTTTAGAAGGAGATTTACAAATATCAAGATTAAAGTCACCCAAC
Organism: Ophioderma brevispina; assembly: GCA_023653785.1. NCBI lineage: Eukaryota > Metazoa > Echinodermata > Ophiuroidea > Amphilepidida > Ophiodermatidae > Ophioderma > Ophioderma brevispina. Next base: position 7,662 of record JAMKCH010041282.1, read on the forward strand.
CAACATAAGTAATTTCATCATAATCAGAAGCACAATTTTGAAACATACAATCAATTTTTTCGACATAATCAGCTGTAGCATCATGAACACGAATAGACATTGCCTAGAATAATGGTTTAGTTTGGGAAGATTAATTTCAATTCAATCCATAAGCTTCAACATCATTGATGAGAAGATCACTAATTTCGATATTGTAAATTTAATACCCGTCCTTTATAACAGCTATCCACCATGACTTTGATGTTTCCTCTCTATGCTATCTACATAATGGTAATCATCAATTTGACGTTCACTGTCATCAATATCACTAGAGAGCCTGTTTCTGTTAAAAAGAACAACATATTGGTTCTGTGTGAAGAAATTATATTTACATATCAATTTTGTGTTCTTCTTAAACTTCTTATATTGAGGTGGGTGATCTTTATTAATTCCCTTGGCCAATTAAACAGTTAAGATCATAAATGGTTCCTCACAGAAAGTAGGTTGGGCAAATCCCAAAATATTTTTGAACTAGGTTTCTCTCTATGGCCAAATTTGCCCCCCCAAAAATAAAAAAAATGACTTTGATTTTTTACATACGATGATGTCTGACTCGCTAAATTACGAAATTCAAATTGGCCCGGCCAAAATGCCGTATTTTTCGACTCATCACTTATTTTTGGTGATATGCCACTCTTAATATGTCTATATATAGGTTTTTTGGGGTCAAGAAACTCAAATCTGAACTTTGTAAAATGTTTAACCCTCCTAAAATTAGTTATGTGTGAATTTTGATATTTTCACTAATTTTGTTGAGTATTATCTCCCTGCTTTTCTCAATATGAATATAGGTGGTCCTATCAATAGTTAATGGCCTATTGGCGTTAAAGCCAGTAGAAGGGATTTTGCAAACGTGGCGCATGTCCAGGGTGGTTGTGTGGTGTGTTCCAGTTAGCTCCATTTTAGTTAGGCCTTGTTCAAAAAGTTTAAGGTCCGATTTGAACCAGACTTGGGTTAATTCGTGGGATCCCTTTATTTGTCGATGATGCAAAGTCATAGACCAAAGTCTACTGGCGAGTGGTGGTCAACATTGGTTCAAACTCCACTTGGCGCAAAATCATCTCAACGAATCGCTCTGCTGCCTTTAAGATCCTTCTTTACAAATTTGGTAACGTGGAGAAGAACAACCTGTAAATTGGGCTGGACATCTTATAGGTGATTGACGTGAACGCAATTGAAGCCAACACTTGGACACAGTTAAGATGTCCACAGACTAACTCTTATTAGACTTGAAAAAGAAAGCAGCAGAACAATGGACTTTTTTACAGTCGGCAATGAGACATCGGGACCCAATTGACGCTGACTCGTCATCTGCTAGGAAAATCGAACAGAGAAGGAACTAATATCCAATATGTTAACCGTCAAATCTACAGTGGTGCGATATTAGAAAATGCATAGAAAAAGGTATGGCAAGTTTAAAATGATAAGATTTACTTGCATGAACTCAACATAGTTATATGTAATCCAAAGTTTTTAAATCGGTTTTGTCCTTTACGAGGGTGGCCGATTCACCTCACACTGGCCGCAACCGCCCTTACTCTCTCCTTCCACTTCGCCCGATTCATGCATTCCTCCATCCTCAAACCCAACCCGAGACCATCCTATTCTATCCTCTCCACTTGTCTTCCAGTCTTCTTTGGACGCCCCTCCTCAAACCTCCCACTCTCGAACTCAAAAGCCCTTCTTAAAACATGCTCGGCATCCTTCCTCAGCCGTGCCCCTACCAACGTACAACATTCGCCTTCGCCAAATGGTCCATCGCCTCTTCCAACCCAACATCTGCATCAAGTCTCATTCCTTTACATCTATCCATCAACTTCACCCCACACCCACACATCGCTCTCTCATTGCTCTCCTCTGTCCTCCTCAGAATCCCCATATCATTTTTCGCTCATACCCCACACCTTGCAACCACTACCCACAGTCCCTAAACTTAACCTCACCCATCCATCACTCTATTCCAGCTGTCAGCACAGCCACCTCGCATCCACCACCCCATTAACAACCCGTCCCCCAGGTACATGAACTCCTCATCAACCTTTCGACCTCATCACACAACTTTTCCTCCTGTTCCCCATCCCTCCAGCAGCACCCTTCTCGCATCTTCCCACACTAAATCTCTTGCCAAGCTTTGCATCTCCCATGGATCCACTTTCCCACATTTCTCACACGGTCACTTATTTCTTTCACCCTCGTTCCTACACACGCAACATGGGTCGACCTTACTCACTACCCCACCTCCCTCTCCACCCCACTCACAGCACTTTTGTCAGTTTTACCTTCAACCCCTTACTCTCAAAGCCTTCCATTTACAAAACTGTCCCTCAGTCCCTACATTACATTAAAACCAAGTCATCATCATCACGTCCTCACGCATCAAACTTTTCTTTTGCACTCTCCATACACATCAATCACAATTGCAAAAAACAAAATCATTGGCGAAAGTACATACACTTGATGCACACCCCCCTCCACCTCAACACTCTTTCATACAAATCAGACCCCACTCCTCTTTTCTTTCTCCGTCCACAAAACTCATCACTGCTCTACCATTGCTTCTGGTATCCGCTCTTCCTCATCTCACACTTTCCATCACTTTCCTCGTACTCTATCAAATGCCTTCTCCAAGTCTAACAAAACACATATACAGCGTCTTCCCTTTAGCTCGAATGCCTTAAAGGAAATATGTCGATTTTTGTCAAGCTCAGTTTGACTACATTCATAAAATATATGTACATAACATCACGAATTCCCGAAAAAATAATACAATTTGATGTAAAATTAACAAATAGAGGCTTTTAATTTTTGCTTTTTTGGACATAACGAAAGAAAACCGGCGGATTTTTCGCCACGGTTTCATTGATCAAAAGCGCCCAATTTTTGCTCTCCTCGTGACATCACAGTGATGACCAAAACATCGTGTGACTCGAATTGTTCTGGCTGACACTGTAATATTGACGGATTAATGAAAGTAAAATAAAGTTTTGTAAATTTGTTGGCTTTTTTCAACATATTTTTGGTTCATTTCTTTGTGTTTTAATTATTATTTGAAGTGGCACAACTGCGATATGATGGTCACAACGACGTAAATTATGGATGGTCATCACCGTTGACGTCACCATTTGCCTGCGATGTAGATTTGTCGGAATCGGGTTTTCGAGTAAGTTATTGGGCGGAAAATTAAAAGGGCAAATACCACCAAATGTGGACAATTTTCAAACTTATTATGTTTAGTATGTAATCTACTTTACTTATCTTCCATCCAGACCAAATTTCCAAATATTCAGAATCATGACATATTTCCTTTAAGCAACTCCTCAAAATAACACTGCGTCCTAATCGTACCCTTCCCTGGCATAATTAAATTGCAATCTCATCCACTTTATCTTTCTAATACCTATTCTCTAGAACCCTCTCATTGCAAGCGCACAACCCCTATATTGCAACCACAACTCTTGCATCCCCAGCCCCTTTCCCTTTACATAAATTGGAACTACCACACTCCTTGCCCACTGTCCTCCTGCATCGCAATCCCTCCTTCCCGGCATACTGCATCCCTCTCCATAACACTCTCTGACAACTCCATCATCACACCATTCCCTATCCTGCTCCACTCGCAATAATCATCTCAACACTCACCTCTGATTATCAAATTTACAAAATGACATATGATCATTGTTGAAAGCAATCGATGCATGGACTAACAAGGATTGATGTCCATTTAGCATTCAAGGGCGAAGGTAGGCGCAATGGTATGATTATTCATATTTTAGGCTATTTATAGGTAAAAGAAACGAAATGGTTGAAACGTACAAATACGTCAAGTTGATCAAAACATGTGAAAATTATTTGACAAAAAAATATGACAATTATCAAATTCATCATCACACATAATCATTTTAGGTAGGGGGGTAAACAAGGTCAATTTGAGTTTCTTGGCCCAAATACTTATATAGACATATTAAAAGTGTTATCCCCCCGACCCAAAAATTAGGGGATGAGTCGAAAAATTACGCTATTTGCGGCCATTTTGTGGAATTTTCGTAAAATTTACGACGCCAAGACAAAATCATCGTAATGTAAAATAAAGGTCATTTTTTTTGGATTCTACACTACAACAAGCAAATTGGACAGAAAAAACCACTAGTTTTTAAAACTTCATTTTGTCCAGGAAAAAATGTCAAGAGTTTGCCCAACCCATACAGAAGGGAGCTCATCGTGGTCAATTCCTATAGGAACAGGAATTACAACACCAGTAACTTTGTTACTTATAATCAATAGTTTTACACAATTAACATGAAAGGACAAGGAACATTGAATGCATTCAACGTTTGGTTGTGGTGGTCCTAATTGTTTACAAGTACAGGTACCACAATATATCATTTACATGTAACACCTGAAAAAAAGTGATGAGATGAATGTTGACAAGTTAAAATATTACAATTTTTGTGGAGCATTCATAATACATTTGAATTTGAACATGAAGAAACAGAGTTAGTGACCTCGCATTATTTTATGTACATTTACATGCATATCCTTATGTGTCTCTTTAGAATTACACATAACATTAACATTCTTGTCACTAGAAACATGGTATATTGCTTAACATAGAGGAGGAAGCATGAAAGCAATGTGAGAGTTATTCACATCAGAGTCAACTAAATTTCATAATTCATTTGAAGTCAAGTATCAGTGACGTTACTCTCACAATGTTTAACCTTAAAAAAAGGAAATTTTTAGTTATTATAATTCTTGCAAGATTGTTGGCCCATTTCCCTTTAGGTGAATCAATAGTCCTAGGTGTAATAATAAGATGGTTCAAGATCCCATGTTGCTATGTCTAATATAGGCAGCCAATGTTGGTTCCTTTGTCTGCATAAATCAAATAAAATGGTTATTATATTTCCGTCATAACTGGTCACTGTTGCAAAATATTAGGTCAAAGGGGAAGACAGTTCCTGTGAAGAAAGGATTTCTGCTTCTGTCCCAACCCATGGTCATTTTCATATTGAATAAGCGGTCGCTCACACTCTTGATCTCGCTATATGGACGATGTTTATTGCATAAAAACAGGTTGGATTTTTCTTTATTAAAAGGTTCTCTGTTTAGCTCTCCTATCTCGAAGGAGTTAAAAAGGTGGTATGAAAAAGATATAAACATGTTGTTTGGTGATATACGTGTATTCGTTTTACACTTGATCAATAGTGCTATATCACCAATCTGAGTTTTTGACAATTACGTAATGAGTGATGTTCAAGTAAAGTTAGCGGAACGAAGTTGCCAATAGATTACACATAATTAGGTTTATGTCCTTTTTCCCATTACCGGTATCACCATTAGAAAATATAAATAGTCCCCAAGGCAATATAAATTGCAATACAGTTAGGGCACCTTTATAGTTTGATGTTTTGTTCATCTTAATATAGTAGATTACGAATTTATAGTGTATGTAAATTCCAACTCTCTTGTAAACAAGCTTGTTCTTACTAAACAAAGCACTCGACCGTAATCTTCGTTAATTGTCGGTCCAAAAGGCGTACTTGTCTTTGTAGGTCAATTTGTTAAACTGAGTTTTCGGGATGGTTCGCTGTAAACTTTGTTATTTTGTTATTAAATTGGAATATTATTATTCCTTTATCCCTGGTGAGATATCATATTCGGTCGTCATCATCATCTTCATCATTCATCATGGCATCATCTCACCTTTTATGTGTCACCATCATCATCATCATGTGTATTATACCTGAGTGTGTTCATCAACCATCAGGCACATCATATGATACCATCAAACAGTCACTGTGTAGACTTATGTCGTTCTTATCGGTTTGTGCCATATATTATATTTATATTATATACAAGAAATGCCTCAACAAATGCAACAAAAATGCTAAGGAAATATAACAGGAGTTTGTTGAATTGAATCCGATATTTCCATTTATGTTGTTGTTTAAATGCGATGCGTGGTAGCGCAAGCGTGGATTTTTTTTGAAACTTGGTTTTGAAATTATTAAATAAAAAAAGAAAAATTAAAAAAAAAAAACAGAATTAAAAACATTTTCTAGGGTTTACAAGTACACACATCGCGTACGCAAAGTAAACCTCTCTGTTCTAATAAGCATACAAGCTTCTTCCTCTTATCGTGTCCAAACCCTGTGGTTCTAAATCTTGATCCAGCCAGAATGGTAACGTCTGGCTGCTCACTGAATTCCGCAAGTCTTTGTTTGTGCATTGTTGCTCCAGCAATGGGCAGACCAAGAGGTGAATCCATTGTCTGTGGTGCTATTCCACAATCACATGGTAGTATCCTGATCTGCTTCCAATTAGCCCCACTTCTGCAAGGATACCTTAGATCGGCCATTCTGGTTCTCAATCTATTGGGGAAAGCTCGCCATTCAGCCATGAGGAGCCCCCCTCTCCATGATGGAGATGCTCACCAGGTTCAATACCGATAGATGTTACTTGGTTGATGGCAGTCTTCTTTCCACAAGGCGACTCTCTTAACCTCCTTAGAGACTGTGTCAAGAGGTTGGACTTTGCTTAAGAACTCTCCTGGATTTAAGGCGGTGGCAGCAGGTATCTGTCCGGACTAGGGTGCTTCACATTGGATCCTTTGGCAGCTACGCTCTGCATGCTCTCCACACTACGCGGATGTCTGTGGAGCATTCCTTTTTTCCTGCTAGGATTACAAGTTTTCCGTTGGTGTTGGACGGAGGCATCTGTGATAAGCCGGCAGGAGGTCATTTAACGCTGGATCAAGCTTCTTGGCATGGGTGATCTTTCCCATAGCAGGCAGGCATACTCTGCCCATGAGTAGCACAGGGCAAGTGCCGCGATCTAGGGTATGTGGGCGAGCACCCCATCTTGGGCCAGTGAGTTTGTTCAAGATGGTATTGCGTTAACATACTTGCCTTCGTCTCTCGATGTGGTCTTAAGAGAGAGTACGGTCAAAGGTAACTCCTAGGTAGACAGGGTTGTCACAGTGATCCAGGGGAGTTCCAGACCCAGGTAACTTTAAGCTGGACGTTTGGTTCCACGGTTTGCGTAGATGGAAGCAACCCCTGTGTTTTTGATGGATTTGCACGTATGTGTTTTTTCTCATAATAAAGGAAGGAGTTGAGTTCATCCAAAAGCTTTGGAGAGTCTCTTCAACAACTGTGAAATCGGCATCTTGTGCGCTAATTCCAAGATCGTCTGATAATATAAAACGAAAGGTTCCTGCACTCCTAGTTTGGTCCTTGGTATATAAGTTGAACAGGAGAGGAGCAAACACACTCCCTTGTGGTTAAGACCCTGCTTGAGCCACGCCATTCGGCTCTTCTTCGCTCCTAGCTGAACAAAGAAACATCCTGTTTGCCATAATCCTCGGATAAACTCAGTCAAGCGGATGTTGTCCTTGGTAATTTCCCAGGATTTAATGGAGTAGGCATCTGTGATACCAGGTCGTATGCTTGCTGTAGGTCGACGAACACACCCGGTTCCCATTACCCTTCCGAAAACCATCCATCAATGTGTTGAGTTTAGGTTGAGTACTTGGCGTGTTGTTGATTTGCCTGGCCGGAAACATGCTTGTTCTGGTATGAGGTGGTGTTCGCTATCACATGTGCAATACGATTGAGCAGGAGGCGTTCAAAGAGTTGTAGGCATGGCTGAGGAGTGATATAGGTCGTAGCTCTTGGGGCTGGATGGATCTTTCCCCATGCTTTAGGAGTGCCATAACATGTGCTTTCTCCAGATCTTGGGAACCTGTGGGAAATAAGGCAGCAATTGTAGAGCTCAAGAAGGCATCCTCTGCTACTGGGCCCAGATTTTTTAGTTGCTCAGTAGAGATGTTGTCACGGCCTACTGCTTTTCCTGGTTTGAAGTTTAGCAATATCTGATTCCAATTCGTCCATGTTGACGGGGCGACGTGCAACCCAGGGTCACCATATACCTCTTATGGTCTAGTTTGATTCTTGGGTTTCTTGCTGCACTTGCCATTTAAAAAGCAGTTGGTGGGGCGCAACTTGGTGGGTGTGACATTTGGCTGCTGTGGAGGTTCTCGTTGGATCCCCTCGGAGGCTTTCGGATGTCGGACCATGCTTTCTTGCTGTTATGGGTCATATCGGTGGGACTCATACAGTGTGCCAGGTTTTGATTTTTTCCTGGAAGATCCTCTCCGAAACTTCTCACCTTTAGCATTTGTTTCAGCCGAAAAAGGATCCGCCAATTTCAATACCATGGTGATATACTCTTGATATTTCTCTAGCACATTCATTGGAAGGTCTGGTTATATTCCGTCCTACAGACTATTGGTATGAATCTCCGGGCAGTTTTGTTCACTAGCTGGGCAAATTTGTCATAGTTATAGTTATGGGGTTTTTGGAGCAATCCTCTTTCACGTTCGATCCAGGTCATCAGTGAATCCTTGACAGTCTGCTTGCCTGTAGTTAAAGCGGCGCTTAAGCACTTTGTGGTCTTACGAGACAGCGTTGACTTGGAGACCGATTTGTCGATGTTGAGTTTGTGGAACAGGATCCAGAACAATCTTGTTACAAGGTTTAGAGTGTTTTTGCTAACAATAGCTAGGTCAGGGTTGTAAACTCTCTTCCAACGGGCACTTTGAAATGATGACGGCAGCTTAGAGTCGTGAAGGAGACGTAGATGTTGACTGTCTATCCATTCTTCGACAGCTTGTCCATCTTTGTTAGTTTCATTGTAGCCCCATTGGGTACTATGGCTGTTGAAGTCGCCAATGAAGAAGTGAGGTTTGGTGGAATTCCCAGGGTTGAGTTGAGGGTGCTCGAAGTCTACTGATGGAGGTTTGTAGACAGATGTAACTATGACAGAGCTAAGCTCAATGGTGAGGACTTCGATGTTATTATCATCAGACATTGAGGTTGCTACTACTTCGGTGCCTGTTCTCACAAATATAGCACTTCCGTATTGTCGATGTGGTCTCTCAATGGCAAGGACCATTCCTGGCATGGTTGGGCGGTGGTTATTGATTCCTCTGTGGGTTTCCTGCAGACATAGGACATCGCAATGGAGATTGTTACACAAATCAGCAATGATACAAGCTGTCTCAGAGTGATGGATAACCATCAATAAACATCCTTGAAACATCCGTGAAATCAATCTAACTCTTAAATACACGAATATACCTGCATGCAATTAACAAGGATTGTACCTTATACAAGCATGTTATTACATAAAAATATATAAGGGGTTTGTTTTCATAATTGTAATATTTTAAGACTAATCAAAACAGGTTACCAATCGTTATGATACACCGGTATATTTAAACGTGAAGACATGCTCTAAACTCCCGGTCTAAACTCTGACAATGATTATAATTATGTCCACAACCGTAAGCAAATGTTAATAAACATTGATTGTGTGTATATGTCTGGTGAATCCCGTTGCGAGTGTGTGTTGATGTGCCTATTGCATAGATGAATTGCAATTTTGTATGATAACTGAACCTAATGAATGTCATTGAGACATAATTAAGAGCAGTTTCATCGACGTCAATATTATAGTCTAAAAGTCAGTATTGTTTTTGATGAAATATCATGTAATGCAAAGTAATTATTTCTGACCTTGTAATTCATGAACATATTTATATGTATGTGTCCGGTTAATAAAATTATAAAGGTTCGTGTTTGGTGTGCGTGGCTACGCGTGCGCGCGCGCGTGTGTGTATGTGTGTGCGAGTGTGTATGTGTGTGTGTGCATGTGTGTGCGATGTATGAATGTATGAGTGTATGAGTAAATGTGCCAAATAAAAGTCCATCCTCTTTACTTACTCTATTGTAAACTTTGAATCAAATAAAGGGCTTTAAGGGGTGGGTAACCGATCATGGTCCGCTTTTTCATATGTCGTTTTCTCCCTCACATGGAAGAATATCACCAAAACCAATGTTTACTGAATTGTCACATAGAACAGGGCGCGTTAATTAATTTGGTCGACCACATTCACAGACGTTTTTTCTTCATAACTACGAAAAGGAAACATCTTCTGGACCTTAGAATTTACTGGGGTAATGAGAAAGAGATGAACGTTCTTCTGATACCGAAAACTCAAGATTGAGTGGAGGGCGAGGTTGTCGATCCACCTTTAAGACAGGTGCATCTATTTTTTCCCAGCATCATGTATCAGTATTTTTCAGGGTCTTTTCTCAGATAAGTGGAATTACTATCGTATGAATAAATGTTCTTTGCACATTACCATCACTGTACTGTCATGTCCAATAGACCGTATTCAATATGACGTCAGCCACAAGACATGTTGGTGGACAAGATGCATACATTCCAGGACTACAATACATTCACCTGTCAATCGATCCATGTTTAGCGATTGCACAGGGATCATTGACAGGTGCATGTATTGTAGTACTGGAATGCGTCTATCTTGTCCACCAACATGGCTGGCTATTGAATACGGTCTATACAAGCAGGACCACAATTTCTTTAATGGGTCACAGTGAGTTTCCTTTCTATTCTGTGCAATTATAATTTCAAAAGCGCAATACGGGCTAAATGTTAGCATTGTGTATGCGAAATGGATTTCTCCTTTGATCATTTGTTAAATGTAGGAAAACGTTGATGTTTTTTTTTTTTTTACAATTCTGATTTTCAATTTCATTCTGGGGCTCTACGTATTGTGTAATTGTAGTTGATATGTTTGATGTTCATCCGTAGATCCCGTTCTTCCAAAAGGGATGAGGTGAACTCTTTGTATGTGTCTGCGGATGTTAAACAATTGCAGATGCTAACTATTTGTATCCGCAGTGCTTGTATAGCAAAATATATTCAGGCTAAATATAAAACAAACTAAAATTATACAAATATCAATATTCTTCCATTCAGTTTCTTCTTTCCAATGACTTGAAAAAGTGATACGCAATCTGATATAAAAGCTGTTTTGGTTTACAAACACTCATTCCTGCCACACTTTTTAGTGTCTCTAACGAATATAAACTCATATTTGAAGCTATCGTGATAGTAATGGGAAATAAACTAAAACCCAACCCTAAAGCACAAAGACATTCTACTAAAATAAACATGGCATAACTTGATGAAATTGTTAGAAATTAGCATTTTTATCTCCTGCGAGTTATTAACGATGTAAATATTTAATAATTTGGGTGTTGATTTTGATTATATTGAAGAATTTTGTAAATAGGTTAAATGCAAAGGTAAAACTGACATATGTAAACGAGATTAAGACAAATCCAGAACCCTGTATGATTCGAACGCGCGATACTTGATTGCCGGTGTGAAAGCAGATATAGTCCGGCGGGAGCCACAGTCCGGGGCTCCATAGACGACAACGGAATAAAGCGTGAAACTAATGTTATGTGAAGAGTCAACTGAATCGATTGCCCTATTGTTCACCTTTGTTCCCGGACTATGAGTACGCCGGACCATAATTACTTCTACACCGATCAAGAACAGGAAAAACATCCAGGTGGCCATTTTTGTTTGAGCACATAGGTGCAGAAAACATATTTTAAAAGTTATATTTGTGTAAAGAACCTTATTGTTAAAATATTTATTATAGGTAGTTTGTCTTTACTGGAATTAACGACCACGGATTAAAATACCATAGTATGTATAGTGGTGGGCAGTTGAAAGCAGTGACTTATAAAGGAATTCATCAATACTTAATGCGTTATCTTATTACTTATTTAGAGTCATTCCTCTGATCATAGGTCCATGTCTGGTGTACGAATGTACGGTACATAAATGAATGTCTTTGAGATGGACCCTTGATTAGAGTACTGACCCTTTTTTCTACCGCTTACCAATAGTACTAATAACCGTTGCTGAAAAGAAGACGGCACTCCAAAACGCCCATTTGGTTTTTCCTTTAACATCCACATTATCATCACAAACTATATCCTTCATTTGATCCTCAAACTTACTCAAGGCTGCCTCTAATTTATCCATATCAATACCATCTGGATGTGTCTCACAGTTTGTTAAATTCACTATGGACTGTTTCAGAACTTCTTCGGCGTCCACAAATTGTTTATATTGTTCCATTTCATGATCATGTTCCAGAATGACAAAGACAGCACCGCCCATGAAGGCATAACCAAATAAAGTTCCCACCAAGGCTAGATTAAGTAAAAGAATAAAGAGCCACTTATATTTCGACGTTGCTTCGGGAATGTCAGTTACGTCTACGCCAGTGTTATTTGGTGATACCTCCACCGCCAGCTCGACAGGTGTCTCATTGCTACACTCACTTATGGATGGTTCCTTATTCTTCTTGGAATACCTTTTGAATACTTTTGTCGTGATTCTTTTCTTTATTCATGTTTCCTCTATATCATTTACATTCCGTTTGCCTTTATTCAAATGCGATGCTTTGTTGTTAAGAAATTACCCATTAGAGCTCGGTCCGCAAGACTGATGACATGCGAAAGAATAGAGCAGCTACATGTCTGCTGAGCTTGTTTATATCTTCACCGTGTTTCCATAGTTACGCAGTTGAAACCACTTCGGTGAAGCGATCGGCTTTTTATATCAGTTGGAGACATTTTTTTCAGGTTTTCAAATCAAAGCAATGAAAACGAATTATGGCGAAGGAATACATAGGCGTGTCGAACTTATCAATTGCCAATTTAATAACGCTCAATTGTAGCCTCCACGACAGAAATCGCCTTTCTGCTGTCATAGTACAAAGGTGTCTACATATATATAATAATATCATAGGAAGTGCAATATATGAACAGGTACGCATTTCAACACTACACACGGCGCTTCTTTGGTATACCGTCGGCTTTAAATTATAATTTTTAAAGCCATCCACGACAGGCATACCATTTCTTATCTCTTCAAAGCTCGAACTTTTTCCCTGATTCTGATTATTTAAAATGTGTAAAGTACGTTTAAAAATTATCCCAATTTTTATTCAGCATAATTACTTGCCAACTCGATCCTAGAATCAAACTAAAACACGCATAACAATAGGGTACGTAGGGTCATAAATTAGGTTTAGAGAAGAAGGTTTGAAGTAATAGTAGGATATACCAAACAAAAACGCCTGGGTAAAAAAAAATAATGCTTGGCGATTACCATGTATTACAGATACATTTTAGAAGCAAAGATTGAGTAAAATTTGATCTAGCATCTTCAAAATTACCAATTCAGTGTGTGACTCGCTTACGCGACTCGCGTTGTACTATCGGGCAAAAAAAGGGGCGCGATTTGTTTACATTTTGTAAAAATCGCTGATAGTGGTTTTAAGTATTAGCACTTTGTGGGCTAAAAATTGGGCCAAAATTTTGGCAGTGTGTGACTCGCTTACGCGACTCTCGTTGTACTTTCGGGCACTGCATTCATGAACTTCATCTCATCATATCGGGTGCCAAATTCACTTCAATTGTCCTATTAATTGGTAAATGTGTTGGAAATTCTTCTGACGCCAGAGGACATTTTAAACCAATCCCATAATGCATTGTAATGTGCCTATGCACTGTACTGTATTGAACGCCAGTACTTTCATGCTAAAAATTACTTAAAGCCACTATCAGTCATTTTTTCCAAACTCAAAATGCCCATTTTGTATCAAAAGTGTTAGTGTTAGGCCATATTAACACCTTATATTACTCTTCTTTGTGACAAACAGACAATAAATCATTTTAAAACGGTCTTGAAGATGCCATTTACGATTGTTTTGTTTACTTGAAGATGCCATAATTACGACTTTGTTTACTAACATAAGTCGGATCCCGACTTATATTAGTAAACAAATCGCCATTTCTTGACAATACGGCGTGTTAAGCTTAGCCACTTACAGAGGTCTTTACTACAACCCTTTCCAATACAACGGTGCAACAAAGGGGCTTTGATGAAAAAAGGGGCGCGATTTGTTTACATTTTGAAGAAAGCGCTGATAGTGGCTTTAAGTACTAGCACTTTGTGGGCTAAAATTTGGGCCAAAAGTATATAATTACAACATGCAGAAAAAGAAATTCATAATCACAAATTGGTTTTAAATTATATATATTGTCCACACATTTACGTATTAAGTTGTGCTTTTCATACAGGTGTTATTTCCCAGAATCCAAGATCGCGAAAAAAATTGAATTTGATTCTCATGGCGGATTAAAGGAACTGTGAAAGATAGCTTGCCTTTTGCACCCAAGAAGGAATATAGACACAGAAACAAAAGAAATTGCTTCAAATTATTACCAAGTATGTCCCACCTTAATGAATTGTACAGATTCGTTCGGCTTTACATAAAAGTTTACGGGAGGAAAGAGATAAAGTCAATGGAAGTCAGTGTTCTTCCAAACATTCGGAAAATCGGAGACAACCGAAATGCAATTCGTATGATTAATCACATGGTTTACGTAAATCGTGTCTATTTAGGCGTTCACATTGCCTGACAAACAGCACAAATGTTAACGGGAAGATTAAAAAGTTGTTTAATTTATCACGTGACCTCCTTCTTGCCATTAAATTTCTTCAGTCCAACGTGATAAACGTGCTCTCATCATCTATTGACATTATCTCATTACCGGTCCATACTACCACTCCGATTTTCGCCCTAAAAATTTACAGTAGCCATTTTTATTCCTTCTGGAGTATAAAGGGCAAGTCAGTGCCTTTAACCCGCCAATAGGAAACATGACAATCAAATCAAATTGTTTGCACTATTTGGTTCTGTTAAAGAGCATCTGTTTGAAAATCATAATATTGAATATAATTCCGTAATGTGTAGTCAAGAACTCCTGGAACAATTTTAAATCAATTTTGAAGTATACAAATGATTGTTTTGCATGTTGCATTACTTTTGGCCAGTTTGTGTATAATTTCGCTTCTATTTCCGTCATATTTTTATATGCAAAACAAACAAAATGCAGAAAAGAAAGGTTTATTTTTGGCGGTTGCCATAGGGATATATTTCACTATGCTTGCGATTACCAGTAACTGAGGCACAGAAGATCGATTAAAAGCACAAAAGCTTTTATATCGGATAGAAATTATAGATGGAGCCACTATGCAATTACTTACAAAATAGGATATCTTCCATTTTACTCTGTTTATCATGTTTTTGTTTCAGGATACTGTACCTAGATCGATACGATCGTAACATAGTTTCTATACAAGCGCATAATAATTCGTGAGTTGAGAATTACACGGTTCTAACTAACATTTTGGTCTTTTTTAGATATGGACGTTTTAAGTGCACCAAAAACAATATAAAACAAAATACATTTGACCTGAATTTTAAACAAATTTATATGTTGAATTTTTTTTTAACATTTTAAGGCTTTATGTAAATTTCAAAAATAGTATTATCTCACAAAACCCAAAAGGTCAGTTAGCACCTTGTAATTCTCAGATCACTAATTGCCTTATAAACTTCACGATGAAATTAAATTCATGAAACAATATGCTATGCTATACCGTTGAATTTTCTTCAAATCGGTTTGTTTAGGTACAATAATAAAACGGATGAAGTACCATAATTGCTTCATATACATCGATACATACAATACTTGACCATGATAAATTGCTTTAATAAAATACTCGCTTTATGGTATCTAATCAATCACCACAGAGTAACAGTCAGGCTATGCATTCACCATGTTTAACTTGTGGAATGTCTTCTCTTTCTGGATGCGGGTAGTTAATATTATTATTATTATTATTATTATTTATTATATTATTATTGTATAATTATCATCATTAGTATTGTTATTAAATTGCTATCCTGTACGTTAGGGTGAAATTGGCTTTTGTTATTCACTCGGAACGCTCTTATGGCGAAATATCGTTTCCCCCTAACGTAGGCAAACACTTTCAGATACAAATAATATTTATACCGTAAATATGGCGTGTCTGCCACTTATGTAAAAAAAGGCAGGCCCAAAAGGCATGTTTAATCAAATCAAAAGCAACAACACTAACAACAGCATTAAGAATAATAATAAAATCAGTCGTTACAGTATTTTAGGTATAGCTAGCCTCATAAGCCCATACTCATTGATATTATAGTCACAAATGTGACAGACTGGTCAAATAGAATGTATGCAAAGGGAAACAAATCTGATGTGTATTTTCTGGTGGTTTAACACTGAGAATTAAGCTGTACTGAATAAACCTGCGCCGCAGTAGGTTTATCACAAATCGGTGTGCGGTCTTTTTTTTTCAACGTGGTAGTGGTAAAACTCGTGATGAGATGATTTTCATTTGTCCATATTTATTCAACTTATACTCCTTTTACCTTGCGAAGATTTAACTATAATTACAAAGAGGTGATATGCAGAAGGACATTTTGTTTTATCAACATTTCTCATTTGGTTGATTTGTGTTTTGGGGCTTGGCTAGGATACTATGGTAACCGTACGCCTTTTGCGCCTTAACATTCAGAACCATTCCGAAAGGCGCACTAATGTAGACTTCCCTGCACCAAGATTTCCATCCACGCTCTGCATCTGCAGAATGACTTGTACGAGCGAATCTCTATATTATACGCTCTTCTGTATGTAAACATACGGTTTTTGCTCGAATGATTATTTTACATATCAACAGATACAGCAACTTTTGCGATATCTCCAAGATTTATATGACAGCTGCATTCCACTTCGGTTAAGTATATGCCATAGGTAAATGGTATGACACAGTGGTTCTTAAAAAATGTTGACTACAAAATATACTTACATCCTCTATTTAATCACACTTATTAACAGCACAACACAGTTTAGCAATTGTCCCCTCAGTATATTGGTCAATACGTGTCCTAAAACTGCATGGAATTCTTAAATTGATGTAAGACCATAATACTGAATTCCTGCCAATTATCTCAGTGTTCTCAAAATGATAAGCAGATGCAAGCTTTTTGCGAACCAGCTTTACATAATATATTTATTTTTTTTATTTTATTTTGATAAATTTAATTTACCAGGGGGTGTGTCCATGTGAACCCAACATTTGTTTGTGTGTGCATTTTTTAATGGTAAATAATTTTTGCCCAAACTTTTATGTAATTGTCTAAATGTCAGTTACGTGTATTATGGTGGAAAAAATAAAATGGGTGATGGCGTTATTATGCTAATTAGCATAATTAAACACTTCGGTGGCGCCGCTATTCAAAATTTGTTTTGCCCCTTAAATCGTATTGGAATAACTTTTTTAATATTTATTTCAGCAATGTAAATGTATGTATGTTCTCCTATTATGAACCAAATTTGATGGAAAGAGTCCTTCAGGAAAGTGATTTTTAATTTTTGGCGAGAGAATTTAGTATGCGTTGTAAAAATGGGGTTTTGCACCGCCATTTTCAATCAGTACATCCGATTATCATTTTCCCCTGTTGTGTGGTCGTGTTGATGTACCCCCATAATGACCAGAGATTTGGTAAAAAATCCACCGGCAAAGTGGTTTTCAGAAAGGGGGAGTCCACTTGGACCCTCTCCCCCTCATACACTAACGGGAATGTGCAAAACATAATACACTTAAGTGTTATCGTTAACATGGTTAATACATAAATGTAGTTGTGTATATTTTACCCGTTAATTGAACTATTTAAATCGCACTCCTTTAAACCGCATTATGGCTTACAACTTGCGGTGGACATGACGAGTCTTTTTCAAATTAAAGACATTTGTTTGCAGAGCTATTTTTTTCTGTCTTACTAAAATATCGCTAAGTGGCTCACGGCGGAGAAAGACAAACATCTGAAATAACATTGTTATTAGGCCATTGCCGGTCAAAGCGTATGGTAAATGATTCACGTCAGTTCTTTTCTCATGGTTAGATTGAATGGAATTTGGTCAGGTAAATATAGCGGAATGATCGGGTGAAATTTACCCTTTTTTACGCAGTAATACAATAATTGTTTTTTAAATGTTAATCTAGAAATGCTATTTTCTTTATGAATGTTTAAAATAATAATGTCTATTTAAAATTGTAGCGCGTGACTTAAGTCTGTTAAAATGATTACGTACGTACCTGGTGATGTTTTTAGTCGTAGAAAGAAACTATCAGACGCAATTACTTCGAGTTCGGGAAAATGTATGGACAATCAAACCAAATCAAAAGCAAAATCACTCAACTTCCCCACGAAAATGTGAAAGATCCGACTGTACGTCGGTTTGATCTGTTTCGTTATAACCTTCAAAATATGTTTAGCTACCGTAGCTACTGGGAACAAAAAAATGTTGGTAATACTAACAGGACCATCATCTTAATTCCTGACTTTTTAGGTAAAATTGGTTAAAATACAACCATTATACAGCATCAGATGTTTAGGCAATTTAATTAAACAACTGTATATACCATTTTTTTCACATTGTTGTGGGACCGAGTTGTAATCGAATGACACGTATTTCGATGCTTCACCACATTCAGCCTTGCAACATTTGTTATTAAATTTTAATCATATCGTGCCTTCCAAATCAATTAATGCAAGTTCTAAATTATTGACGCGCACTAACAAAAGAAAAATCACGAAGCATTCCACTTTATGGGTGCGATTTAACGCAGCAGAAGAGACATAGCCACCTAAACGAGCATCTAGGCGTCTGTAAAATCGGCCAAATATCCTCAAGTTTCAATTCCAGCCCAATGGCTGATGGTGATTTTGTAGCATTCAAATGATGAAATATGAGAAGCCTTATAATTGATTTTCATTGCAATGGCAATTATACTGCTATTCGTTTAGGACAACTAGGCCCCGCTGAAAGGTAACAATTCAGGTTTAGAAGATATCGACCATGTCAAATTTGAAAAGTGAAATATTGTTAAGGCAAAATTGATGGTTATACAACGTTGAGCAAAATAACGTCTACATGTAAATGGGGACAACAAGCATAACTGCACGCGTTGTGTGGTAAAGTCTGCAAGAAAAAACAACATAGTTAAAGCATGCACAGAATTGAAATTGAAATTGTGACATTGCGTTCGAAATAAAGTAACAGTTTAAATATTGGTAATAAATGGTTAATTTGGTAATAAATTTAATAATGTCTGGTTGCTCTTCATGGACTCCCCAGGATATAATGCATTACCTTGCTTTTAGCTAGGTTTATTAATTTTGAACCTTGCTCAGTATTCTGCATTTTGATATCCCTGTTGACATTTCGCGTCATATACTTTAAATGTATAGCCTCGGTCTCTAGATGAATTTGGGTATAGAATACCACCATTTTGAGTTTATATTAGCAACTCAATTCCCGGGTCCCCACCCCTATTTAAAGGTTTCAGGGTCAATTACACAGGGTAGTGTCTTTATATAGCCCTCAAGGAAACTATTAGCAGATTACGTTAATGAATCATTATGCAAGCCGTGCATCACATACGAAATTCGTATTTTGAGAAAACTGGCTTGAATTTTTGTTGCGATTTTATTTATTTGCTCAAAACTGATTAAAATACTAAAATTTTCCCAACTTGAGACATATTTTACGATCAGCGTTATAACTCATTAAATATCTGCCAAAAAAAAAAATAATATTGTTTTTTTTTTTTTTTTTTTTTTTTTTTTGGCAGGAGTGAAGAAAAAACGACAAAAAAATAGCAATTATCTCCTTACAAATGGCAATACGTTGCACAAATGCGTCCCTTTGTGAAACGGCAAATGCAGATATGATACTTTGGAATGCGTAGTTTAGATGTTGAATAATACGTGCCTATGATGAGGGCAAGGGAAGGTTTACAACGATGTCATATATTATTAGCCACGAAGAGTTATGGAGTAGTAGTAGTATGAACAAATAGACGTATTCATATGACATAGCCACCAGACATGTTGGGGGACAAGATGTATACATTCCAGGACGACAAGTACAATAGGCTGTCAATCGAGCCATGTTTAGCGATTGCACAGGGATCAGACAGGTGAGTGTTATGTAGTACTGGAATGCCGTCTATCTTGTCCCCCAACGTGGCTATTGGGATTACGGTCTATAACCAAAAATTCAAATTGTCGAAGACGTCACTATGTGATGCGGCTAGCGATTTGTACTGTAAACTTGTGGAAAATGGATTTTAAAAAGAGTATGATGATCCTCGTGCGTAGTATGCATGACATAAGCTTTATAATTACCGCATTCAATATCGTGTTAAGATTTCGCGTTCATTAATATGAAATGACGTGTAATTGGCTTTAGAATGGCAATCAATCTTACTTCTTCATTGATTTAGGTTACCTTTTGCGATGCCATTTTTTTTAAATTAAAAAGGAGGACTTCTTCGACTGGGGAACTCTGTAATATGCATAATGAAGATTATACCATGTGCGGCTTTGTTTCTATCGAGGATTACCTATTTTTGACAGTATCTTTATATCCGATACAGAAAAAACTAATCAAAGGAGGTACAACAATGTAGCGATACTGAAATCGCCGAACCGAACGTAAGTTTTGTTTTTAATTAACTTGCATATCCGGATATGTTTTCTCTGAAGGTTATAACACACTTCTTTGATTACAGTCTTTTAATGAAATGTACGTCAGATCTCTACTTTGCCTGGAAAGTAAACATGTCATTGCTTTCAAGAGGCATTTTGAACAAAACGTGGTAAGGAAAGTGAAGGAACACAACTGCCTGTTTGGTATGTGGCTGGTGTCAAAGGTCAGGTGTCATAATTGTCTGTCGTTTATGGAAGAAAGGACTTGCATTTGGTTACTTCGTATCGTTGAACTCTCGATATTAATATAATAGAGGATAGCTTCAGTTTGATAAATAATATATCGCCCGAGCAAAGATCAAATAATGGGCGAGTGGCAGCTGAGCTAGTCTTCTTGTCGAGGTTGATAGTTTCTTGTTTCAGAATATTAAAAAAATAATAACTTTATCATGACGCAATAACAATCGCAATTGACAAAACTATTCAACAATCAGTTTAAACCTTAAACAATATCAATACTCACTTGATGAGTTGCATGACTGACTCCCCAGTATTTGTATGCATTGGTGGATGGTACGCACAACTCGCAGAGTAGACTTCCAATATCTGATTTCGGTTTGGGCGATATATGCTGAAATGACCTTCAAACCATCCAATATTATCTAAATTGGTTTTGATTCACCACTTACTTGGTCATATCATATAAGATCTTTATTCTCATTCATCACCATCAGTGTTTCCAGTACTATAATTTAGGGGGGGGGGGGAGGGGGGGGGCGCAAATCAACATTTTTAATGGCAAATAAGAATTGAATACCTTCTCGGGAGTCGCAACTAGAATATTGCGTACTTGAAAGTAACAGTACCAATTTATAATAATTGTTTAACAATGACTGAATGACTTTGATGCTAATTTTAAAACAATTTGTAATTTTAATACAAATCCCATTCACTTAATGCATGATTGAAGTGAGAAGAGAGAGAACATTGAATAGGATTTGTGTTAGCATAACTTGAAACTTGGTCCCAAGCTCACTTTGTCCCATTGTGCAAAAACAATGATTACTCGGTTATCCATGACCACTCATTACAATGAACAAATTACCTATCGTTTGAAAGAGGAGATATGTGGCTTTAAGATGGCATTAATTATTTTGAAGTAATTTTACACAATTACCACAAATATCGGGGAGAAGTTTTGTTGCGTTTTTAATGATACGCCCTGTACATCAAGAAATCTCTAAGTATTAGTATCCCAACTACTTTGAGTCCCTAGTACGTTAAGATTTACATCAAGAAATCTGTAAGTATTATTACCTCAAGCATGTCAAGGTACCTTGAGCCACAATAACTTATAGATTTATATCAAGGGATCTGTAAGTATTATAGTATCTCATGGTACCTTGATTGAGCCACTAGTACTTAAATATTTACATCAAGAAATCTGTAAGAATTATAGTCGCCGTCACAATTTCTTTTCTGAAATAGGCGTCCACAGTTGCTGCGTGTAACGCGCATCTGTGTATTTCCCATGCTCGTTATCATGGTTCTGTGACGGGAATGCGGGCGTAGTTTTCGCGCAGAGAATAAGATTTATGACAACTTACCTCAAGGTACCCTTGAACCACTAATACTTACATATATGCATCAAGAAATCTATAAATACTAGTTTATATAGGTACATTGAGGCGCCTTGAGTCACTAATACTTACAAATTTCTTGGAGTAAATACCACATTCAGATCACAAGTTTCAAATATAATAAAACCGTCGTCACTTATAAATTTACGAGTGATACCAATACGTAATGGTGGAATGTCGTGGATTTTGATTTTAAAATTTAGAATGGATCGAAAGTTGCCTTATGATTTTTATCCATGCTCGCATTTTTTATGTTTAAATGCATAGTTTTAAGTCGAAGAGAAATAGAAATATTCTACAAGTTTGAAAAATATGTTTCATAAACTTTTTAATATATACAACTACCCTTAATATCAGATAGGACACAGCTCATGTATATTACCAGATTTAAATGTGTCTCTGGAGTATTTTTCCTGTCTATGCTATCCAATGTGGCCTGAGATTAAAACAATATGACGGCTAGAACATATGTTATGGTATGATGACATATCTGATTATATATCGTAACATCTACTGCAAGGGTTGGTGGGATATTAAAGCGGGGCTTTAATACAAGGTTGTATTTAAATTATCTTCCTGTGGCTCATTTTTTGCGCTCTGTATGAGTCTCTTCTAGAATTAATACTGTTGTTCAAGGTTAAAACAACATTACTACAGAAATGTAAAGATGTGATGTATCGTGATATACTACTTAAAGGCGCGATTAGCGCCGCTAAAGAAGTTATGTTAGAGAACGCTTTCACGCCACTATGGAGGATTTCCTGTATTCTCCACATAACCACATGCAATTGCTACGGACAAGATAGCTCAATCAGGTAAGCGCTCGACTCCAGTGTATGCTCATCCATGCGTATAGGCGTGCGTTCGAGCCCTGTGAGATTCAGCTATCTTGTAATTTCCCTGGACAAGAAATTAACCGCTTGATTGTCCCGATTTACCCATGCGATATTTGGGAAGTTGGTCCCGGCTGCGATGGTTATCTCGATGTATGTTTACTGATAAGGGAAAGCGCTGATCCCGATCTGCTGCATCCCTTGAAATGATGCTAAATGGTTTATGGTATGGTTGGGCCACAGTGATCAGCTTTTTTTTTTTTTTTTTTTTCCACATGCAATTGCTACGGACAAGATAGCTCAATCAGGTAAGCGCTCGACTCCAGTGTATGCTCATCCATGCGTATAGGCGTGCGTTCGAGCCCTGTGAGATTCAGCTATCTTGTAATTTCCCTGTATATATACTTATGTATAAATCAGGGCTGTAGCCGAGTAACTAAAGGTCGGAACCTATACAAACTATACCTTTTTTAATCCATATAATGAGACAAATACATTGGTGTACATTTAAACACAATTTGACCTGATTTCAAATTTACCCCGGTACAAATTTTACCCCCTTAGTTTACAATGTTCCCCACATTTCCCAGAGGTTGGACCCAAACATTCTGATTCAACACCCTTCAAACTATATAAAAACATCTTCAAACCTTCTTCCCCAAACTTCTAGAATGGGATTCTCGTTCATAACCCTACTATTTGGTTGTTCATACCGTCCTTATCGATGTGGTGTAGATATTGTAGATGTAGATGTGGTGTCTTAATATTCTTTTCCAGAATTACGAATAATTCTAATTATTATAATTACATTTTACTCTTTGACATATACTGTAGCCAGCAAGATTAGAGTAATATAGCAATAACATAGTATGGATGATACAAAGAAGGGAGAGAGATGATAAATAAAAATGACAGAATAGGAATGCAGGAAAAGAAAAAGAATTTTTTTTTTTTTTTTTTTTTAGTGTATGCTCATCCATGCGTATAGGCGTGCGTTCGAGCCCTGTGAGATTCAGCTATCTTGTAATTTCCCTGGACAAGAAATTAACCGCTTGATTGTCCCGATTTACCCATGCGATATTTGGGAAGTTGGTCCCGGCTGCGATGGTTATCTCGATGTATGTTTACTGATAAGGGAAAGCGCTGATCCCGATCTGCTGCATCCCTTGAAATGATGCTAAATGGTTTATGGTATGGTTGGGCCACAGTGATCAGCGAACATTTGTGAAAGCGCTTAGAGGCCAATAGCATAAGGCGCTATATAAATCTCTGCTACTATTGTTATTATTATATCAATTGTGATCCATGGGGAAAATTATGTACCAAGTTGTCCTTGTGTTTTACACATAAAATGTAGGACATTATATTGCCCCTTTCACGAAGTATCAAAGTGCTTATAACACTTATTCTGCTGCAACCAAAATATGTCAGCTGCCATACAAATTCCCAAGAAATGCTCATACCTTTAAGCGGTGCTCAATGGACACTATTCCTAACAGCTAGAGGCAAGCTAGAGGCAAGCTACGTAGCTAGAGGCAAGCGAGGTAAGCATGGTGAAGTCCCTTGCCCAAGTGCACAAGACATTAGCTACACGGGACTCGAACCCACACCCTTTGGGTCATGAGTCGGCCACTGTATCCAATATCGACCACATATGTCCTCTGTGTTGCAGAAAGATGAGGCTCTTTTCACAGACGGTTTTGTTTTTGGAGTAAAAAAACATTAATGATTTATACATAAGTTAACGTTTGAAGAAACATAAATTGTTAGAGTTAGGGTTAGGGTCTCAATTTATGTTATGTATTCATTTTCTATGTTTGAAGATCAAAAATGGGGATTCTCTCGGCCGTCACCCTTACACACCAATCCCTACCCATATACATACACCCCCACATTCCTATCCCCAGAAACCAAACACACGCATTTAATCAATAACAGCCATATTTTATATCATCGGAATACAAAGTTGTTTTAGTAGGGTTATGAATCAGAATCCCATTCTAGAAGTTTGGGGAAGAAGGTTTGAAGATGTTTTTCTATAGTTTGAAGGGTGCTGAATCAGAATGTTTGGGTCCAACCTCTGGGAAATGTGGGGAACTTTGTTAAATAAGGGGGTAAAATTTGTACAGGGGTAAATTTGAAATCAAGTCAAATTGTGTTCAAATGTACACCAATGTATTTGTCTCATTATAATGATTAAAAAAAGGTATAGTTTGTCCAGGTTCCGACCTTTAGTTAAACAGGTACACCTCTATTAAGGTTCAAGGTCATCCTGGGGGTAAACGTTACCCATTGCTCCGATTTCGTTGAAATTGTTCGTCTTGCCTTATATTACAATGTTTGGCATTTGGTTTCGTAATTCATGGGCAAAAAAATGTAACAAGGATCTACAGGGGTCTATAGGGGTCACCAAAACTTGACCTCAAATTGTATACAGAACTGTCACCCAAAGAATTGAAATTTTCTGCTTCAGTATGACCAGGCAGGCAATAATTTGACACCAGTTTCAACAAAATCTGAGCACTGGATTTTTTTTTGCCCCAGAATGACCTTGAACCGTATCAGGGCTGTAGCCGAGTAACTAAAGGTCGGAACCTATACAAACTATACCTTTTTTAATCCATATAATGAGACAAATACATTGGTGTACGTTTAAACACAATTTGACCTGATTTCAAATTTACCCCGGTACAAATTTTACCCCCTTAGTTTACAATGTTCCCCACATTTCCCAGAGGTTGGACCCCAACATTCTGATTCAACACCCTTCAAACTATAGAAAAACATCTTCAAACCTTCTTCCCCAAACTTCTAGAATGGGATTCTCGTTCATAACCCTACTATTTGGTTGTTCATACCGTCCTTATCGATGTGGTGTAGATATTGTAGATGTAGATGTGGTATCTTAATATTCTTTTCCAGAATTACGAATAATTCTAATTATTATAATTACATTTTACTTTTTGACATATACTGTAGCCAGCAAGATTAGAGTAATATAGCAATAACATAGTATGGATGATACAAAGAAGGGAGAGAGATGATAAATAAAAATGACAGAATAGGAATGCAGGAAAAGAAAAAGAATGATAGAGCTATAGGGATGGAAAGAGATTGATATGAAAAATTAAGAAGAAAAAGCGAGAAGAAGAAAGTTGTATTTTTTTTACATCTATACCAGTTATCCGTAATTTTAACAATTTATCAAAATTACTGAGTACTAGTATCAATAATAATCATCACTTATCAATAGGCCCTACGAATACTAATAATTTTTGAATAATAACGCTAATATTGGAATAAGGCGAAAATATTACATATGCGTGAGAAAATAATGAGGTGTAAGACGGGCTATCTATAATAAATCCTGCTGCTACAGACCTATATCCCGAAATGTGCATAAATTAATATTCATACTCGCTGTTATTTCTTAACGCAATATTACCATAGAACTACAACAAAGGGTGACCATGGTCATGTTAGGGCGAAAAATAAATTCACTTTATATGTCTAACGATGGTGAAATTCGCCTTAAGGTACTTTATGGCGTTAATAATAATAAAATAAAAAACTGAGACGGTAATAATGATAATAATAATAATAATAACTATAACGATAACATATAACTCGTTAATGTTAAGAATAAATAATAACCATAAAAAATCAGTAAAAACCCACCTGCCACCATATATTGCCGTAAAATCTATACTTTGAGTCATTGCTGTTGCAGGAGTTATTGTAAGATGCGGTGGATATACTTCGTTTTCAATATCAAAATTAATCAAATTTACGGTCAATTTATTTCGAGGAAATTAGTATGGATTCAAGAACCTTTGATTGTGAGTAAGCATGTTGAATTAATATGGGTAAAACAGATTTATTTTGTAAAGAGAAAAAAAGATTATTATTATTATTAATATTAAAAAAGAAGAAGAAGAAAGAAGGTAAGAAAAGAAAAATAAGAAGAAACGAAGACGAAGAAGAAGAAGAAGACGAAGAAGAAGAAGAAGAAGAAGAAGAAGAAGAAAAGAAAGAAATTTTATAATATAAGGCTGAAGTTGAGCCATCGTTTAATCGATATTTTAAGAAAATCGTCCATTCAACAAATGATCTACTGTCAATTGGTATTCGTTCATAGGGCCATACGGGTGTGGATGTAAGGAGTACAAGCAATTGTTGGCATATTCATAAAGAACTGTGATTTTTTGGAGGTAAATATTTTGCAAGATATTTATTATTTTTATTGGACACGGCATAGAAAAATCGCAAGAAGTATTTAATATTAGGCATTTTGAAAGGGAAAGAAGATGATTGCCATCTGGGAAATATTATCTGAATCATTATTACACATTCTATTCTATATATAATGTATATCGTACTTAACACTTAAGTGCAAGAGGGGGTTGGGTGTGAACCCAGGATTTCGTTTTTCGCGCGCCATGTTTTAACTCTAAATTATTTTGCTCAGGATTTTATGCAATTGCCTAAATATCAGTTGCGCATATTTTGGTGAAAAAAAAAACAAAATCGCTCAAGGCGTTTTATACTCATTGGCATAAAAAAAGCATTTTGGGGTTCTGCTCAAAATTGGTTTTACCCATAAAATCGCACAGGAATAACTTTTCCCATTTTTATTTCAGCGATGTAATTGTATTGATGCCCTACTATTATGAGCCAAATTTTATGGAAAATTTCCTACGGGAAAGTGGTTTTCATTTTTGGGCGGGAGAATTGTGTGCGCATTCAAAAAAACCGTTTTGGGGCTGACATTTTGAATATGTACAACCGATTTTAATTTTTGTTCCTGTTATGTGGTCGTGTTGATGTACCCCATCAATGACTAGAGTTTTAGTAAAAATTCCAACGGCAAAGTGGTTTTCAGAGGGGAAGGGGGTGGATCCACTTGGACCCCCCACCCCGCACCAACCGGAGTGCAAAAGACCTTATTCACTTACATGTTAAGACACTTTATTACTTTCATGCATTTCGCTATAGATAACATTACTTCAAAGTTGACAAACATGAGGAAATAACTTTAACACCTGGTTATGTTAGAGTGATTTTCGGCCATGATCACAAACCGTCTAATAACATAAACCTATGTTAAAAGCAAGGTTGAGTGTATTTTGAGTGTTTATATCATGCACTAGGCGTAATGATATAACATGCCGATACATACAAGGTTTCATTTATTGTTTATGAAATTACGAAATTAAAACCTTTGATTGAAACTATTCACGTCGAGTAAGGTATTATTCTCTTAAGAGTGCTTTGCAAATGATTGGTTAACCCTAAGTACAACACTACCTTTGTGAGAGTCAAACATGACTCGTCAGGCAAAAAAAATGCGAAAAACTATTTTGAAAAAATCGCACAAAAAATTCGTGGTTTTTCGCCATTTTTTCAGAGCAAAGTTGATGTTTTTGGCCATGAGGTGTCTTATCAAGGAGTGCGCTCACATGCTCTATCTACAGATTGTTTTTTTCTTACAAATGAATCAAAGTAAATAAGATTTTAAAACAATGTGTAACTGTTATCCGTAGCACAAAAAAATGGATTCTGGATTCGTGTATGGTCATGGGAAATTAGCTTTTCTTCGCACGCCAGTGCGCGATTACATAACGCCGCGTCATAACCGCAGGTCTGATTTTGTTCAAAAAGTGGGTCTTCTTAAATCGAGCCCAGGGCTTTCAAGAATAAAGTCATATAGTTTTGGCGTCAAAAAATAACAAATAGGTGAGATACCGACAAAAAATGTCGAGGGGTGCGGATTCCACCTCTCCCGGGGCCTTTTTAGGGTTAAGACGAAAAAATACCAATAGTCATGACTCATTTAACAGTTGATCTAATAAGATGGTAATATTTTCAATACGATGGTAATGCAACAATGTTTATGATTTATTTATTTAATGGTTTTTAGTTGTTTTTGCAGTAATGTAAAAATTGTAGAGAATGAGGCACGTGGGTGACAGTAATCTAACCGATCCCAACGGTTTGGGGTTTGGTTAAGTACTGATATGCATTTTTGAAATTGTACCTATCCCTTTTTGATCTCAAAATGGGCAACTTGTTCTTTCTTTTCGCGTTGTAACGTGCTTCAAATGCCCGAGCCGTCTTTGTGATTATTTTTGCGTTGTCATGGTAACGTACTTCAAATGCACCCGGCTTTGGTTTCCTGTAAAAAAAATACCATTATCATTTGATGGTTTGAGTTGTTCAATAGCATGCACGTTGTGGAGACCGCATTTGAATTTTCTAAAACTTTAGAAGAATTTTTTATACGAGATTGCCCATTGCATTCATTATGGTTCTGACTCTAATTATTTTTTTTTTGTCGTTTATGTTACATATTAATATGTATAAATCGATTGTCTGTCTTTATCTTCTAACCTTAACTATGTCGGCTTTATTTCATTCTGTCGAATCCTCTGCTTGGTAGTTATGACAAGTCCCTTTAAATGGTTCTCTACTCTGTGTAATTATGTTGGTGTATATTTGTTTTGCATTGATGTGTCGCGGAACACATGAGCATCTTTTTGATGGGTCGGGTTGCGTAAATTATTTATACTACTACTATTATTATTACAACTTTATGTAGGTGGTTATTAAAGGGGGAAATCGGCTTTTGTTATTCACTTATAACTACGTTAGGGCGAAATGCCATTTCCCCTAACGTATCCCTTTGTACTGTGGTTTACGTTTTGGATAACTAAGGATATGAATATTAATTTATGCAAATCTAGGGAAATCCACTAGAATAACAAAGGATATGATATTAATTAATTTAAATAAAAAACTCATTATAACCTAATAAATAATTAAAATTTCCCCTAACATGCTTGTTATTATTATTATTATTATTATTATTATTATTACATCGCTATCCTGTGCTTTAGGGGGAAATTGGCCTTTGAATATTTATTAATTTAAATAACTATAAAAGCTCATTATAACCTAATGAATTATCAAACCTTCCCCCTAACTATCATATTATTATTATTATTATTATCATTTTGTGTGATCAAAGATGCACTAATGACTAAGCTATCGAAACCCTTTACAATATTCGAAATGCACTTGATGGTTTATCGAATTTTCTTTAGCTGGCGCTTGCTCTAGAGGCTCGTTCTCTATGTAAACACGAAAACTTAGTCACAGTGGACAAGTTGAAGACAAATACGAAGGATCGGTGTAGTCAGTTCTAAAAATGGGACACGTGTAGGGTTGAGTCTGATTATCTATATACCGTAAAAGCCAAAAAACGCTATCGCAAAAGCAAGGTTAGCCAACACTGTTAAAGATTTCCGTAAATCTGTTTTAGAAAACAATAAGAATAAAAACAAACAAAACATAAAAATGTAATTTACTGAAATATTTCAAAAATTTCTGGCGCAATATTTCGGAATTTTTTTTTTTTTTGTTCCGTAATTTTAAATTTTTAGTATTTTTCTATTTTATTAAAATACAATTTTTTACCGTAAATGAGGACAAATTTCTGTAAACTACTGTGCAAGTTCCGTTATTGCACAGAAATTTCTGTAAATTTACCCTAAAATGACTGGAAATACTGCTGCCAGAAATTTCCGTAAATTTGACGGAATTTTTTTAACAGTGAAGATAAAAGGCTGGCCATGAGCTTTTTTCTAGATGATTTTCTAAATGCAGAGGATTTTGATTAAACCTTTCATCTGCAAACTACCTTGCCAATCAAAAACATGATTCAGTGTTCGTGATTAATACCGAAGAGAGTTAACTACAAAAAAGACGCGTGATCTTTCAGTAAAGACTTGCAAGAAAACGAAGATCAAAGCACACCAACAATAAATCGTATATATAGTAGAAACACACGAATTTTAACATGTTCAACTCTCGTTCTACCGAAAAGGGTGATTACAACTCCACTTCCAATTTCTCCCTTGTTAAACCCCTCTTTTCTATTACCATTTTTAATGTATTGTCAATTACATTTTACGCTCTTTTTCAAGCAAAAACTTCATCCGAGGTATAGGTAAAGTACGGGGTGATCCCAAAGTGCTGGCTAGGCGTGGCAAAGTTTAAAAGTACCAACCACGCCTAGTACAATAGAGGAATAAACAGACACTTGATTTTGGAACCAATGAATAGCTGTGTTCATCCCATTTCCGGTGTGGTATCAAAGTGACAGTTACTACTTTTTGTGCCCCAACTGTCGTACCAATTTGCTTAGCATCAGTCAGAATGACGACAAACAATTAGTATATTGGCAAAAGGTCAATTTACCACACTATATTCAGTATTATTACTTCTTTCTTAACGCCCTCAGTGAAGGTCATAATAGGAATTTTGATACCATATTAATTATTGAAGAAGACTTAACTTCTATTAGCTACTGGGGTACAATATTTGGTTACTACCCCCCCCCCCCCCCCCCAGGAGTTTTGTACCACAAAAACCTACCTCAGGTAGATGAGGGATAAAGGCTTTTCATAGTCTTCTCCAAGATTTGAGTATCTCCTTTTTTGCCAAGTTTGTATTTCTCCTTTCATTGTCAAATACGTTTTGCCCAATCTATTCCCTAAAAATAATAGATTCTAAATTGAAGTTCTTCATTGTAGCAAATCTTCCGAAAGTCCTAAAATGAAGAACTCAGGTTTTAAGTACTTTGCCAAATGTTTGATTTGCTGCCTTAATTGTGAAATTACGTTTTGGTAGTGTCCAATCGATTCCAATAAAAAACGGGTCATAAGATAAAGATCATTGTGTGAGGAAATCGTACGAATTAATTATTTCTACTTAAACGACACTTCCAACTGCACACACACACTATTCTTCATTCATTTACCGGGTGCCTTTTAAACCACAATTCTTGACTATCAGGAATAATGAAAATCTGCAATGGATATTGCATCATGTCCGTCCTATACCAGATAAACCCCAATAACAAAATGCACATTACATATGCGCGTCCATTCATTAAAAGTTTTCGGGTCCACTTCATTAAAACGGTTCGACGATTCTATTCTTTTTAATAAGTATTAATAATACTTTGAATCACTTGCAAATACGAACATATTAAATCTAGATATAATACATTCAATATTAGACAATGCACAGCAAGACATTCTGGATAAGAGAATGGCTGCAAAAACCCGATCCATAAAGGTTGCTATCATATTCAAGAAAACAAAGAATACTGCACAGATACAGGGCAAATTGATTTTCAAGGAACCGACAGACTGGGCAATGCACATTGACAAAAAATCATCGATGTTTAACTGACTAAATACCCTGTCTATATCAAAATGTTTCCTAAATGACATAATTAATTTACCAAAACCACGCTAAATTCTTTGATTCTATCCAGAAAATTCAATACAGAATGAAGAAGATTAAAGGTTCCATGGCCCGATCGCTAAGTAGCCTCGTCCCCAGAAGCCCCAGATTTTACGGAAGTGGTCAACATTTGCGTATCAGAGAACCGCCATTTTTTCTCATTACCCTGTGTAATCTTAACGAAAGGATGTTTGGTTTGGCAGTTTAGATCAACAATGTGCCCAATTTTGTCGACAAAATTTAATTTTACAAAGTACTCTATAAAAAAAACGAATTGAATATAGCCATAAAAGTGATAAACGAAATCATGTGAAAATAACGACATGGGATACAGGGAGTTATATTTGTTGTCTTAACATGTTTTAGTTGTGTTATCTTTTTCAAAGTTTAGTTTTCTTTACCAAAAAATAATGTACTTTTATATTTTTGTGCACGTGTTTTTTTAAATATATGTAATCCAGTGTTAACATGTTGATTTTTTTAAATTTCACCTAGTTTATTCTTACATATGGTTGTCTTGTATTTCAAATAAATGCCTTCCCTTATTTCAGCCTGGACTCTTTATTATGGTATTTTTTAAAAATCCCCTTTTGTTTCTTGTGTTCGGCTTAAATAGTATTTTAGTTTTTGTTATTTGTTTTTAATTTATATCTTATGTCAAGTCGTTGACATTTTGTACTGTATAATGATAACTTTTTTTAACCTCATGTTTGAATTCCATTTACTTCGGGATGAAAGTTAGCGGTTTAATAATTTCTTAAATGGGCATAAATTTAAAAATTGCTTTAAAATTTGTTTTCACTTTAAACGGTATCATGTGAAGTGTTTTGGTTTATTGTTTTAGGCCGCGTGTTAAAGGTATATCGTTTAGAGTTCCAATGCCGTTTACATTGCCTTGGATTGTTGCCAATCGAATGATTAATATTTATTTCAATTTTCAAATCATTTTCAAATTATCCATACAATTATGATTAGGCCCTATTTTTAATGGCCTAGGTGATATGTCAAACGAAACAAATTGAAGGAAATTTCTAATTTTTGCTGGGTATAAATTCATGGCATTATAGTTTACACGGGTCCTTTAGGGTTCTTCACAAGTTTTAGGGAGATGCAGAGGGAAACAAATGTAGTGTTGGTTTTTAAAATGAACATTTTGAATATTCGGACAAGACCACGTATATACAGCCCTATATTGAACTTTTCCTCTTGTAATAGATTCTGGTCAAGGAAAACTGTTTATCTCATCTTCCTTTGCCCGTTGAAACCCAAGCCGCCGTTTTATTTTTTTAGTCAAACCAGGCCATATACTATCTGATTTAGTTTCTCGTTATTTGCCTTTTGCCCCATTTTCCTAAATAATTAATAGCGATAACCTTAAAAAACCCCTATCTATATTTTTATGCCCAGAAAAACTTTAGCTATACTGTACCTTTAAGCAAATTGAAACACAATTTGTCATTTCCTGAAAATTTCGACCTTAGCAAATTTTGGCTTCAGATTGATGAAATTGGAACGATTTTCCCAACAATTTAAAAAAAAATTGGGAATTCAAAATTTAAAAAAAAAAAATTTTACTCATTTTTCCCAACAAATTTAGAACATTTAAAAAACGACCTATGTACTATACCAAATTTGGCATTGAAAAAGGGTAATTCTATACCAAACACTACACCAATTAGACTAATTTGCGGCACTCCCCGTATAGTGATTTAGTTGATTCCCTCCCCGGACACTGTTGGCCTGAATGATACAATTAGAAGATCACGCACCTTCTGACTGTCAAATCCTGACCTTACCAATTGATAAGCACTTAGCCTATACTGTGGGACAGTGCACTTCAAGTCAAATCCGTATAAACTCTCATGAATATATTTCCAAAGTGTATGATTTTGCAGTTAGCTTGATATCTGGGTTATGTCTTCAATTCATTTCACTTCAGGATAAAATACACAAAAAGTACACCAAAAAGCGCATTTTAATCCATTGCGGTCTTGATTCCATTTGCGGTTCATTGAGCAAGCCACGCATAATCCCATGTCTTACCTGTGATACTTAAAACAGTCAACCGAAACTATGGTTGTAATCCTTCCATCCCAGTGGAATTGATACAATTACTTAATCTAGTCGTCTGTCGTATCACAATAATCCAAAAGTCTGTGATCTGCATTTCCTAGGTGGGTTTGGATACATATCGTTGCTTAAATTTTTTAAAATCCCATTCCTCCTCGCACGAGATTTCGGAACACGGCTTACTTTGTATCCATCATGTCACGGAAGGAGTAGTAAATGAGACATCAAGACACGCACATGTACACGCATTAAAGACTACACCTTCTTAACAGATGTGTGGGCCAAAAAGCTGATCGATACTTCTCTTATCGTGCCCATTGCAGCGTCTCAGGTAGGAAAAAAGGACAAAAGTAGGAGAAAAAGAGAGGGAGAAAAATGAAAGGGACGAAAGAAGGAAAAGCTCGAGAACTGGGCAGAAGGGTCAGACTTTCAATGGATGTAATATGCAAAGTAGGGCCTATGTAAAAGCCTGAAGATGAATAGAGTTACGCATCTACAGGTTTTCAAACCGATTGATGAGATTGTAAAGGAACATTGATTTACATTGTGAGCAATGTTAAGTCAGGGAAAACCACTCGCAACAGAAGACATTCGTAGTTCCAAATCACTCGGGCTTCGCCCTTGTGAATTTCGTAACTACGAATCTGCTGGGTTCTTGTGGTTTCCCTTACTTAATTGTAGGTATGTAGTGATAAAAGAATAAAATATGTCCTAAAACAGAGACATAAGGTATTTCATAAAGTCTCTTAATCTAGCAAATTCCCTGCACCCTCTGCACGTAGTAAGAACAATTTTCGATGGTCACCAATCATTACCTTGTCTGAATCACTTTAAAGAGACAAGGGCACATTTGAAACTAGTGCGCCCTCAATATTTTTCACAATCGATATTTGTCATGGTTGTAAGGCTTTTAATACAAAAAGCCCTCACCCGAAATGATTAGGACCAATCGCTTCCTTATGGGAAACAGAACGATTTTGTAATATAGCGTCGCCGTCGACGCTAAATTCAGCAACCACGAAAATGGCTTTAACACAAGAACACTCGCGCCGTATGCATGTTCTCACGCTATGCACACTTTTGATCGGTCTATAACCTTTGTGGTTTTAATATCAGTGAGTTACGAGTCAAAAATATTCATGTAATATACATATTTGTTGATTTAAGTTATGGAAACTTAAAAGTTGGCCTACCAATACCTGGATGTCTTTATCCTCAATATCAATGGCCCTATCTGTTTGGGGGTATGTTATTTTATGTGTAAAATATGATCTCTGTTCTTCCAGGGCCTACCTCATTTGAGAGCCAATTGAATTTTGTGAATGTGCCAGTGCCGCTTAAAGATCGGAAATTTAAATGTATTTTAATTAGATGTATTTATAGTTTTTTTATGCAATATCAGAACGTCCAGAACGTTTGGCTCTTAGAATGTATCTACCAACTCTATCTTCATTTTGTTTTTAAATTCACCACATCCCCAGTAGCTCCATATTAAACCATACCGTCGACAATAGGCATAAAGTGACACTAATAAAAAAAAACCTCATACTATAAGAACTGTTACTGTTTCGAATAACCATTTTTAGTTTTTTTGTTTTTTTTTTTTTTTTTTTTTTTTAAGGTCAAAGTGAAGACAATGCCCTTGGACTCTGCTCTGTCCACGCATTCACATTG
Organism: Ophioderma brevispina; assembly: GCA_023653785.1. Lineage (NCBI taxonomy): Eukaryota > Metazoa > Echinodermata > Ophiuroidea > Amphilepidida > Ophiodermatidae > Ophioderma > Ophioderma brevispina. The sequence continues at coordinate 43,580 of JAMKCH010041282.1, forward strand.
AGCTAAGCTGCGCTCGCACTCTTGATCTCGCAATATGGACGAGGTTTATGTCATAACAGGTTGGTTTTATTCTTTCTTAAAATGTCCTCTTTTGCTCTCCTCTCTCGAAGGGTAAAGGTGTGTAGAACAACTACATGATATAACATGTCGTTTTGGTGATATACTTGTATCGTTTTAACCGACTTGCTCAATGGGCCTATCACCACTCTTGAGTAAAATACGTAATGGGGGTAATATTCAAATAAGTTAGCGCCGAACTTGCCAATAGATACACATATATGTTTATGTCCTTTCCCATTACCGGTTCTCCATGCAAATAAATAACTATTTCCCAACGCACCTACTTGCAGTCCGGTAGGCTTTTGTTCCTTAATTATAGATACGAAAGTGGTGGAGCCAAAGTAAAGTCAACTCTCTTGGTACATACTTATCTTACCCAACAAGCAACTCGACCATAACCGTCGTTAATTGTCGTCCAAGCGTAATGGTCTTTGCAGTCAATTTTGTTAAAATGAGTTTTTTGATTTGGTTCGCTGCTAAAAATGTGTTATGTTTGAGTTTATAACTTGAACTTATCTCTTCATTTTTCATGATGAATATCGTCGTCGTCGTCATCAGCATCATCATCACCACATCATCCTCATCATCATCACTCAGCATCATCATCATCACATCATCATCATCACCACCATCGTTTCATCGATCTTCCAAAAATACTAGAATACTTAACAAAGCAACAACATGCTTCTTCTCTTCTTATCGTGTCCAACACTGTGGTTCTCAATATGATCCACCCAGAGATGAGTACAACGTCTGGCTGCTTCACTGCAATTCCGCAATGTCCTTGTTTGAGCATTGTTGCTCCATCAGTGTGCAGACCAAGAGATGTTCCTTGTCTGTGGTGCTATTTCACCACCACAGGTAGTGTTCTGATCTACTTCCATGTAGCCTACCTCTGGCAATGAAACCTTAGATCGGCCACTTTTGTTTCTCAATCTGTTGATGCACGCCATTCAGCCCATGAGATTCGCTCCAGGTGAAGATGCTCACCAGGTTCAATACCAATAGACCTCCTAGAGACTGCTTCCAGAGGTTTGGACTTTGCTTAGAAACTCTCTCTGGATTTAAGGCCGGTTGGCCAATAGGTATCTGTCCGGACATAGGATGCTCCACATTAGATACTGGCAGCTCACTCTTGCATGCTCGCACGTTACGACGGATTTCGGTGGAGCAATTCTGCGAATGTATAATTTCCGTGCTAAGAAAATATAACTGGATCCGAGTAGCTAGTGGAATCAAGGAGGGGAGGTGGGTTAAATGTCAAAAGCGATGCGCGCACTTCTACGCGAAACGTGGACTCATTTTGTACTTTATGCATGGGCAAACGAATTCCACTTTTCCAGGTGCAAGTACCCACATCACGTACGGAATGTTAACCTCTCTGTTCTAATAAGCATACAAGCTGTCTCAGAGTGATGGATAACCATCAATAAACATGCTTGAAACATCCGTGAAATCAATCTAACTCGTAAATACACGAATATACCTGCATGCAATTAACAAGGATTGTAGCTTATACAGGCATGTTATTACATTAAAAAAATAAAAAGGGGTTTGTTTTCATAATTGTAATATTTACGACTTATCAAAACAGGTTACCAATCGTTATGATACAGCCGGTATATTTAAATGTGAAGACATGCTCTAAACTCTGACAATGATATAATTATGTCACAACCGTAAGCAGATGTTAATAAAATAAACATTGATTACGGCTGTGTGTATATGTCTGGTAAATCCCGTTGCGAGTGTCTGTTGTGCCTATTGCAGAGATGAATTGCAATTTTGTATGATAACTGAACCTAATGAATGTCATTGAGACTTAATTAAGAACAGTTCCATCGACGTCAATATTATAGTCTAAAAGTCGGTATTGTTTTTGATGAAATATCATGTAATGCAAAATAATTATTTTATGACCTTTAAATTCATGATTTATACGTATGTGTGTGGTTAATAAAATATACAGGTGTGTGTTTGGTGTGTGCCAACCTGTGTGGGTGTTGTGTGTGTGTGTGTGTGTGCGTGTGTGCGCGTGCGTGTGCGTATGTGTGTGTGCGAGCGCGCGACGTATGAATGTATGAGTAAATGTCCCAAATAAAAGTTCATCCTTTTTATTTATGTTCATCCTTTTTACTTACTATATTGCAAACTTGTAAACTGCTTTAAGGGGGTGGGTAAAAAAAAACATGATAGCGTTATGATAACGCTATCATGGTCCTCTTTTCATGTATCGTTTTCTCCCTCACATGGAAGAATATCACCAAAATCAATGTTTATCGAAGTGACACATAGAATTGGCATCACATTCAGAGATGTTTTTCTTCATAACTACAAAAAGGAAACATTTTCTGGACTGACATTTTACTGGCGTCACGAGAAAGAGATGAACTTTCTTCTGATCGAGGTTGTCGATCGGTGCATCTACCTTTAAGACAGGTGTATCTATCTTATTTTTTCCCAGCATCATGTATTGCTCTCAAGGTCTTGTCTCAGATAAGTGGAATTAATATCGTATAAATAAATTTTCTTTGCACATTACCATCACTGTACCGTCATGTTCAATACAAGCAGGACCACAATTTCTTTAATGGGTCACCGTGAGTTTTCTTTCTATTCTGTGTAATTATAATTTCAAAAGCGCAATACGGGCTACAGATTAGCATTGTGTATGCGAAATGAATTTCTTCTTTGATCATTTGTTAAATGTAGGGAAAACGTTGATGCTTTTTTTACAATTCTGATTTTCAATATCATACTGGGGGCTCTACGTATTGTGTAATTGTTTTTGATGTGTTTGATGTTCAGACGTAGATCCCTTTCTTCCTAAAGGGATGAGGTGAACTTTTTGTGTCTGCGGATGTTAAACAATTGCAGATGTTAACTATTTGTATCCGCAGTGCTTGTTTGGCAATAATAATAATAATTTGTATTTTTAACGCGCGACATATCCACTTAAACGTGATCAAGGCGCTGTGCGGCTGCCATGAAAGGCGCTCAGCACATCAGAGAACCATAATACCAGAACAGATTTATGCCAAGAAGCTCGATTTTAGATTAGAACAGATTTATGCCAAGAAGCTCGATTTTTTTTATTTTGGCAAAATATATTCAGGCTAAATATAAAATAAACTAAAATTATACAAATATCAATATTCTTCCATTCAGCTTCTTCTTTCCAATGACTTGAAAAAAGTGATACGCAATCTGAAATAAAAGCGGTTTTGGTTTGCAAACACTCATTCCTGCCACACCTTTTAGTGTCTTTAGCGAAAATTTGAAGCTATCGTGATAGCAATGGGAAATAAACCAAAACCCAACCCTAAAGCACAAAGACATTCTACTAAAATAAACATGGCATAACTTGATGAAATTGTTAGAAATTAGCATTTTATCACCTACGAGTTATTAACGATGTAAATATTTAAGAAATAAAGGGTGACGCAGTATCATTTATGGGAGAATAATTTGTCCGAGGTTGGAAAAACTAAATAATGGGTGAGGCGCAGCCGAGCCCATTATTTAAGTTTTTCGGCCGAGGATACATTATAGCCCATAATTATACTGCAACCCTTTGTTCTATTCTATTTACCTACAACAAGCTTGATTTAAGGATAAATGCTTTGGCGACCCATTATTGCAGAATACTGGGCAGTAAACTGCCAATCCGAATGCTGCATTTTCATAATTGGCAGCAAATGTAAATCAATTTTGGGTGTTGATTTTGATTATATTGAAGAATTTTGTAAATTCAGGTTTAAATCTCAAAGGTAAAACTGACATATGTAAACGAGATTAAGACAAATCGCAGACCCCCTTACTATTCGACGCGCGATACTTGATTTGCCGTGTGAAAGCAGATATAGTTCAGAGGCGGAAGGCCACAGTCCGGGGCTCCATAGACGACAACGGAATAAAGCGTGAAACTATAGTTATTTGAAGGTCAACTGATCGATTGCCCCTATTGTTCGCCTTTGTTCCCGGAACATGATGTTACGCCGGACCATTTTTACTTCTCCAACAACAAACCGGTCAAAACGTAAGCAATTACTCGGGCCACAGGAAAACCATCCAGGTGGCCATTTACGTTTTGTGCACATAGGTGCAGAAAACATATTTTAAAAGTTATATTATGGTAAAGAACCTTATTGTTAACCCGGAACCCGGATTAACATACCATAGTATGATGTGGTGGGCAGTTGAAAATCAGTGACTTAATAAAAGAATTCATCAATACTTCATCAATGGCGTTATCTTCTTACTTATTAGAGTCATTCCTCTGATCATCGTCCATGTCCTGGTGTACCATGACGTAAAAATGAATGTCCTTTGAGATGGACCCTTGATTAGAGTACTGACCCTTTTTTTCTACCGCTTACCAATAGTACTAATAACCGTTGCTGAAAAGAAGACGGCACTCCAAAACGTCCATTTGGTTTTTCCTTTAACATCCACATTATCATCACAAACTATATCCTTCATTTGATCCTCAAACCTACTCAAGGCTGCCTCTAATTTATCCATATCAATACCATCTGGATGTGTCTCACAGTTTGTTAAATTCACTATGGACTGTTTCAGAACCTCTTCGGCGTCCACAAATTGTTTATATTGTTCCATTTCATGATCGTGTTCGAGAATGACAAAGACAGCACCACCCATGAAGGCATAACCGAATAAAGTTCCCACCAAGGCTAGATTAAGTAAAAGAATAAAGAGCCACTTATATTTCGACGTTGCTTCGGGAATGTCAGTTACGTCTACGCCAGTGTTATTTGGTGATACCTCCACCGCCAGCTCGACAGGTGTCTCATTGCTACACTCACTTCTGGATGGTTCCTTATTCTTCTTAGAATACCTTTTGACACCGTTGTCTTGATTCTTTTCTGTACTCATGTTTCCTCTATATTATTTACATTCCGTTTGCCTTTATTCAAATGCGATGCTTTGTTGTTAAGAAATTACCCATTAGAGCTCGGTCCGCAAGACTGATGACATGCGAAAGAATAGAGCAGCTACATGTCTGCTGAGCTTGTTTTTATCTTCACCGTGTTTCCATAGTTACGCAGTTGAAACCACTTCGTTGAAGCGATCAGCTTTTTATATCACTTGGAGACATTTTTTTCAGGTTTTCAAATCAAAGCAATGAAAACGAATTATGGCGAAGGAATACATAGGCGTGTCGAACTTATCAGTTGCCAATTTAATAACGCCCAATTATAGCCTCCGCGACAGAAATCGCCTTTCTACTGGCATAGTACAAAGGTTTGTTCATATATATAATATATCATAGGAAGTGCAATATATGAACAGGTACGCATTTCAACACTACACAACCCGCACGGCGCTCTTTAGATACGTCGGCTTTAATATTCTAATTTTAAAGCCATCCACGACCGGCAACCTTTTCTATCTCTCTTCTAAAGCTGCGAACTTTGTCACCTGATTTCTAATTGTTTAAAAATGTGTCAGTACTTTTAAAATTAACTAACAACCCATTTTTTATCAGCATAGTTACTTGCCAACTCGAATCCAGAATCAACAAAATCATGCATAACAAGGATAAACGTTGGTGTGTGAAATAGTACATTCTCAATATAAGCTTCTATAATTAATATTTGTTAACGAGATAATACACACTATATTCAGTGGTCAATATTAGGAGTTGTTGAAGGTTTAGGAGAGAAGAAGGTTTGAATAGGTTTTTTCTGTAGTTTTAACGGGTACTGTACTCAAAATGTGGGGCGTAAACACTGGGAAATGTGGGAAATGTAAAAGTCAGGGGGGAAATAGTGTTTTTAAAACAAGTGAATTACGCTTAAATGCACACCAATATTGTCTCATTATAAGGACAATAAAAGGTATGATTGTGTTAGGTTCCCACCTTTAAACACGGCTACAGCCCTTATAATACTCAATGTCATCATGGAGTACATTTGCTAATGCCAGTGCTCATATTTTTATGTAAACTGGTGTCAAATTATTGCTAAACTGGTCCTACTGAAACAGAAATATGCACTTTAATCTTTGGGTGACAGCTCTGTAATCACTTTTGATGTCAAGTTTTTTTACACCTACTCCTTTCGATCATGTAGACCCTCTAATAAATATAACCCCATGCCAACCTTGTACACACGGTAAGAGACACTCGTTGACAGCCAGTTGCAATAAAAAATCTGAGCATGCGTAAGCTATAACCCCAGCAATTGGCTTGAACATTAACTAAAGGATGTAGCTATGTAACTAGGGGTCGGAACTATAGACGAACTCTACTTTTTTTTATCCTTATAAAACGAACCAGTATAGGATGGCTGATGGCTAAAGTTGTGATTACTTTAAAAACGTAGACACGTATATCTGAAGTTTGACGTTACCAGTCTAGCACCAGCCATTTTGTCTGAACATTATATTTCCGTTGAAATCTCTTGTCTATTGATGGTATAGTCTAGCAGATTACACGGGTCCCATGCACCCCCTGAAATCAAATTCTAAATCATGATTTAGAATCTCTACACATCTACTTAAAGAATGTTTATGTTCAAGTTACCAAAATCAATATTGTCCCACAGGGTCCTTTGGCGCCTCTTGGATTAGAGGGTTACTCGTACAAGTGGTTTCAATTAGTTGAAAAGTATCTCAATGATTCGTCTCACCATAAGTACTCAGCAAATACAAAGTTTTAGTATCTGTGATGTTCAGTTACAGAGATTTGGGTGAAAGGTGATAAAGGTCCATTGACCTTTTTGTTGGTCATTTGTACAGGGGGCCACTTTTCAAAATGCATGGATCTTGGCAAATTTTGTATCAAATTGTACTATGACATGAGCCACCCATAACAAGTATAGCTTTTTGCACTTCCATGATGTTTTAGTTATGTGTAATATTAGGGGTAAAGTTACCTTTTATCAAATTTGTATTGGTTTTGTATGGGAATTATTGACTAATCCCTCTTTCCTACCGATGACCACAATGGAAGAACAAAAATCATGGAAAACTTTCATTTCCCGATTGCTCATGCTCATACCACAATTTGACACCAATTTTGTCAATATTGAGCAGTTTTTAAAATTTGGCCCATGTACAATGACCAATCAAAAGGTCAATGACCTTTATCACATTTTCAGCATACTACTGTAACTGAAACCTATAGATATGTCAACTTTATATTTTCTCATTCCTTATGATGAGACAATCATTTGATATACTTTTTCAACTAAATGAACCACTTTTGTGCCATTATCCCTCTTAATCCAAGATTGCCGCCAACGGACCCCTTGGGACAATATTGTTTTGCTTTTGGGCAACATCAAAATTCTTTAAAGTAGATGTCGTAGATTCTAAATCATGATAGAATTGTTAGTTTAAGGGGGTGCATGGTAACCCATAATCTGCTAGACTATTCGGTGTTTAGTTGGCATATAAGTTGTCACCCTTGGTCATCGAGAAATCTAATATGGCCCGTCGTATACAGAATCAATAAATAGCTAATGCTTTGGTCATTCCAAAATCATACCACGCGATCATCTTGTTACGGTGATCAGAAAATGCATTGTTTTTCACTCGGACGTATGTTTTGAGATATTTTTCCAAAAAAGGGGGTGGCTTTAAGGTAAGTAGAAGTATGAATGGGCGACAATTCAAAATTGTCCGCAGGCACTGAAATTGTGAAATTGACTACAAATTGTCAGGTCAATGAGTTTAATAATAGTGTAGTGGTTAATAATAGTGGAGTATTTATTAATCATGTTGGAGAGAAAAATAGGTCTGGTCTTTTAGAGCACAATAATCAAATGCTACCACTCTATACAAGCATTGGACTTCTGAACGCTATTCATATTTGAATCCTTGTGATAACGGGGCAATTTTAAGGCTCGTTTTATGAAAATGGGAGCCTTTGTATTTTCAGCTCTTATAGAAATTCTCAAAAGGACATGAGACACTTTTGAGTATAATCTCAAAAACATTTTTGAATCTTTGGTAAGACCAATTGCGACGATGTTCGACACAATAACCATTTTTATTTTGACCCCCTTTATATGGCGCTCATGTGGGTTTCTCAATTTGTTCCAATGGTGAAAGTTTCACACCAATCCTAGAAATCGTGTTTGTACCACCCAAAGAAAAATAAAAATTGCAGAGAAAAGACTTGATCTATATTTGCCTCTTAAACTAGAAACATTGATCCTACAATGGCTCTATCATGGTCCCGTCTGGTGGTTACACGTGAAATGTTCGTGTTGGAATTCTGAAAACACACCTATGTGAAAATGCCACATGTTTTATTTTCAATAACTGTCAATGGAGTTTGAAAATATCAATGTTATACGGCTTATTAAACCGGCAAACTGGCTTGCTTCAATTAATGTAACCCTGTCTTTATGTATTAGCGGATCTATCATTCCGATATGAGATCAGTGATGTTATTGAAAAACACTTATTGGAGTGGCATAGGCCGCATATTCTGGGTATACGCTTTAGTATTATCGTGTATGGATATGCAGGAGTCGGCAGGTCGCCCCCAAGTACTACATTCACAGTGAGGACAGTTGGACAGGGTCATTTAGCATAAGCTTGCACAATCAATAAGCAAGAAGACCCTGTATTGTCCACATTCCATGCAAATGTCTGCATCTAAAACTAGCTCGAACACGTCGTAGCCCGCGGCGAAGGCCCGGGGCTCGAATTAGAAGTTAGAGTCATAGGATGAGCGGGTGTTTTCCGACGGAAAAACCCCTGTCGGAAAAAAGTTAACAATACCTTCACTACCGACTCCTATTTGGTATATCCGACTCCATGGGTGTTATTATCACGAATAAATAAAGATCGGCCAAAAAAAAGCCATCTGTGAGGGTATTATGAAACGATGTTCTGAAAGTTTTCGGATGTGGAACTTTTAGTAATTGGCAAATTTTAGTATTTTTTTTTTTTTTTTTTTTTTTTTTTTTTGTAAAACTTTGTGCCTTCCAGTTTCTTCTCTTTGCACAATTAGTGGACGCCCAACATCCTGTAAGTACCATGACATGATGAACTGCACATCGTAGAAATAAGACTCAGTGAAACCAAAGTTTTAACAGGTTTATGGATTGTAAGTCAAGGTGAGTAAATGTCGGTTTTAAAATTCGTGATGGACCGGCAATAGCTATATACTTCTGCTCTGACCTAGCTACACGACCACCACTATGGATGTCTAGTCAGAGCAACCTCGGACTACTTAAAACTATGGAATTCACGCCAATTATAGCATTAGGAGATTCAATCCCGTGATGCCAGTAATGTAAGGTCCATACATTCAGAGCTCTCACTTCTGCAAACAAAGTAATTCTCTACACAGACTTTTTTGTAGCACATAATTCAATTATTGATTGAGCTGCTTTAAAATTTGGGGGAATTATAATTATAAAACTTAAATTTCATCACTTTAATATTTTTTTTGTAACCCAAATCCCCTTTTCATATCACTTTAGACCAACTTAGCTATGTTGACAGCCGCAATAAAAATACGTTAGTTTATAAAGAATTTCAGGTATTTCAGACTTAATATGGACATTTCCAGAACATTTTTCGACCAGCTATTGAGGTCACAGCGATGTTATTGCATTCTCGTGTACAAGACAATAACCCAGGTTGGAGTGACCTCATGATTAATTGCAGGGACAAAAATCTTCGCCAGAAGAAACTATTTAAAGAAGTAAAACAATCAATAGAAAAAGTCTAGGCTTATAGTTATTTTTTTCAGTCACTGTTAAAAGATTCGTCATTATCCATGGTAATATAAACATGGTAATTATATTTTCTTTTTGACTTATTCTGTGATGAGTGAACCAACACACCCATACCAATCCCAGGAATTGAGGACCGGCCTGGCTGGTAAAATCAAACCAGGTCCCCACCTCACTTTGGTGATCAAATTTGCCAATGGTGCTACGCTTGACCCATGAGTTTTATTAAGAGTCCTGGAATCTAGTCCAATCAACCTATATTACTGCAAATGGCAAAGAACGCCGACGGCCTAATCGACTCATTATGCTAAGTTCGGTGGTCATTTTGAGCTGTTAATCGCCGTGATTACTTTGCATATTGCCAGTGGGGTGTGTATTTTGGTCCAAAGGGTTTTAGCCCTGCAAATACTAGTTTAATCAACTATTTTTACTGCAAATGGTTGAAAACGGCCTAAAACGGATCATTATGGGTAAATGGGTGTCAATTTGAACTATTTTAGTCGGATTTAACATCGCAAAGATGGCTACCTCAAAATATTCTTTCAAAATTGATGAAAGACTGTGTGTTGAGTCTGGTTGCCACAGTATCGTAATGTTGTTTGCCTGCATGGGTGTAATCTCGTCGTGCATTTTGATCTACTTCACTCTTAAAGAAAACCGTTTAATTTCTTATTTTCTGTGTACACACTAACACTGAACTGCATAAGGGGGGGGGGGGGGGGGGTTCCCTAGGTTACCCAACTTTAGTTTGTCAGCCGGCGATGTAACGCTTGCAATATATCGGTTATCTTTTTTTGTATTTGTTCTAACTTTTAGTGTGCGGGGTATTGGTGCAAAAAAAAGAATTCAAATTCATTGCATCGTTTTGCGTTAATTAGGTGGGTACTAGGAGCCCCCCCCCCCTTATGCAACTACGGAAGGCCCACATGACAAAAATGAAACTTTATAGGAGTTACTGTGACTGAATTCATAATGCATACAACTAGTGATTAAGCGAAGTAGTAAATAATTTAAAAACATATTGCAAAGTAGAGTTAGGCCATTGGAGCCATTATATTTTATATACATCTGTATCCGATTTACTGAGTAACCTATGGTAAATTATACAAGTACCCTAAAAAAATATAAAATGGCATAGACATTTATGTTTTGCTTTATATGTAACTGGTAGTTCACATTCTTCATCTTCACCATTAAAGCACTCAGGCACACTCTATGTGAAGCCTGCCGTAGAAAATGCAAAAAAATTAGTGTCGTTTTCTCACCATTTTTGGACGCTCAGAATTAAAATCAATGTTTGCCCCCTAATTTTTTTATACTGAACAACTTTCTTGAGTTTTTATTTCTTTATGGTTGATGTCTTTGGCCTTCCTAACATGTGGTGGATTTTCATCTAAACAATCCTTTTAAGGAAAGGTTTATATTAGGGGGGGGCCCTAGACCCCCCCCCCCCGTTATGCCTAACGGAAGTAAACCCCCTTAATGTCAGTAAGGTGCTTATTGACAGTCTGGAGCATGTGATACATACATAATTCTCACCAAAAACACCATATTTAAACTGGAAAATATAATAAAGAACTTCCTAGTCTTGTATATTAACCATTATCGCATTCTCTCTGGATGGTCTTAAATCCTTTGAGAACCAACGGCGACTAAAGTCGCCGATCAAAATAACTACATGCAATTTTGGCTTAAAAAATGTAACAAACGTCTTCATTTTCCGGGGCAACATTCAGAATTAGCATGAAAATGTATAGAACTGAGTCGAAACAAGCCTATAGGCCTGTTGTGTTGAGATGGCTTTCAATCACCTGCAAACATTTGGAAGGCGACCTCCTAAAGCTACTGAATTATTTGTTACAAACGTAGGTACCCAACTGGGCCAGTTCCCAAAGGGTTAAAACGAAAAGCATCTGAGTTGGCTTGCAATGTGCAAGCATGAAGGCGCGTTATCGGACCAAATTTTTCAGTAGACCCATGGAACACAGTTTGTAAATTTAAAAATTAGGCAATTTTCAAGGTTCCATCCACGCCAACAACAACAAAAGGTCTCAGAACACCATCACACAAATAAAAGCTTAGGTTTTTTTTTTTGTTTTTTTTTTTTTTTTTTTAAGTTATAATCGTACCTTCTGTATGATTTTTTCAAATCAAAATTGAAATTTCAATGTTTTTGGTCAAACAATTTTCTTGAGAAAAGCTATCTAAAGGTATGTATTTTCTATACCAGCACACAGTAAAGGCTATTTTGAACTCTCCAGGCTCCATACCGGAGTGCCAACGGGTTCTAAATTCCCACCAGATGATTATCGGGTCGTGTCCAATAGTAATGGGTCAAAAAAAGTTTGACTTTGGTGGGGTTGTTTTTTAAACAAAACGCCCCAATTACGATTCTCAGCTGGCCTATAAGATGGTTTCCACGAGTAAAACGAAAATTTTTTTTTTTTGGCTCGGATGAACTACAAACAACCTTAAATGAGCTAAAATAGTTTTTTTTTTTTGTTTTTTTCCATTTTGCAAAACCCGAACCGCCTACTATGTTCATGTCAGTAAGATAGTAAAATATATGGATCAATTTCTTTAAAAAAACTTTTTTGTAGATTTTGCCTCGACGACCTGCATTTCCATTAAGATGTAAGAAATATATGGATCATTTTCTGTAAAACA